>JABUQX010105161.1:92500-100432 GCA_015478945.1 Trachelipus rathkii | reverse complement strand
CATTTCAGGTGAGTGTTTATACGTTTCACATTTATCATTGAAACAGCTTTCGTTTTCATTACGCCCTTCAACCATATATATATATATATATAAGGAATTTTATTCATTAATTGATTACAGATTTGTTATAATAATAACCTCACAAAATTGTTTTAAAATGCCATCATTCGTAAAAGTTTTTTATTTATCATTAATGTTACAAAATCTTTTTAATAGGTGTAAAAATACAAAAATAAAACTAGGTAGTTCACCAAAAATATAATATAGCATCACTTCATAAACATATTGAAAATCATCACTCCCGAAGAGAATATCTGGAAGTCAAAAATTTGGATAGTTAAAGGGAGAATCCTGTATTTTTTAGAACACTGGACACCCAAAAATAGCGAAAGATCGAAGCCGTGAAACAAGTGAGTCTTGAATTTCTTCCCCCAAAATTTGTCTATCAATGACCCCAAATCACAGGCAATTTCTTCAGAAAATAATAAATTTTATTGCAATGAGTAACCAGCTATTCACAATCACTGAAGAGCAGGGACTCATAGAACTTGTTGCCCATCTTCAACCAAAATATCTTATTTCTAGTAGAAAATATTTTTTTGTAGAGAGATGATGTTACCAACTTCATACAATAAATTGAGATCAGCAGTATTCGAGAAGTTATCTAAGGCTGATCAGATATCATTTACTACAGATATTTGGATAGTAAATATTCAAGCGAGTCATTTATTTCTTTAACTACTCACTGGCTTACGAGCCAGTTTGAAAAATTGGACTATGTATTCCATTGCAATATATATATATATATATATATATATATATATATATATATATATATATATATATATATAAAAAAAAATATATATGTATTTTATAACATCTACAGTCAGACTCAAACACTTATATATATATAAAAGATTTATATTTATATGTCTTTCTTTCAACTATATATATATATATATATATATCAACACCATATAATGGCTAAAATGACCAAAACAAACCTAAACATTTTATTATACCGACTAGTTTCGGGTGAATTACACGTCTACCCATTATCAAGGTTTGGACTATAATGAATAATATAACAAAATTTTAAATAAATATATATATATATATATATATATATATATATATATATATATATATATATATATATATATATATATATATATATATATATATATTAGACCATTGCAAAAAAGGGGGTTAATTTTTTTTTTTTAAATTACATGGTGCACCCCTCCTATCTTGTTCCTCTTGGCAAAATATGAATGTGTACCAAATTTTAGATCATTTGATGATGTTTTGACCCCCGCCCAACCCAATTAACTGATTTACTGAATAAATCTTCATTTTTCCACACTAAAATCATGAAAAAAATATTTGTAATGCAATACAGTTTATTAAAAAGAGAAGATAAAGTACATAGTAACTGAAAAGTACATAATAATAATAATAATAATAATAATAATAATAATAATAATAATAATAATAATAATAATAATAATAATAATAATAATAATAATAATAATAATAGTTTGTAAAACTTTAAACTTAATACAAAATTACATTTAAGTTAATTTATTTAATGTCTCCTTTTGAAAGTTTGGAAATTCTTTGCGGTGATATTCAACGACTTGCAATAAAAACTGTTTTTGTGTTTCATCATTGGTAACACTGGTTGAGAAGTCTTGAATCAGTTTTACAGCCCGTTCTGACAGATCATTCACGACCTTCATATGCCGCACAAATGTCTCAACTTCTTTGTAATTGGGATCTTTTTGCCACTCAGTAAAAGGTTTACGCAGCCAGTCGGCTCTAACTTTTAGACTGTAAAATAAGAACAAAGATTTAGGCCTAGTAGGCGATGTTACTTTTGTACTGTTGGTAAGAATAAGGAAAGTTGGATTTCCTATTTCAAACTCAGATGGTTGAGGAATTCGGTGCAATGTTCGAGCAATTATTTGACGTTCTGAAGAGGAAAGTCTGTTTGAAAATAGAGAGAACACAGCACATTCTTCAGTTAAGTACCAGAAGTGCCTTTCCATTGCTTTTAAAGCTGCATTTGCAACTTGTGAATCATGTTTACAATAATTCTTCAAGTCATGCCATAGTTTGAGATCATTATAAGCTGCATCGGCCCCAATGGATGAACAGAGCCAATTTTCAACGTAGAAAAGTGCATTAAATTTGCATATTGCTTCCAGTTTTCTGATCATGTCCTGGTCATATCCTGCTTGAGAACTGAAAGCCAACATCTTTGCAGGATACAAAATGGATGGCATCCATCGAGCGTGATGAGCTGCTCCTGGTTTCACCCAATGCATTCCTCTTTCAGGTGTCTCACCGAGAAGTATCAACATCAATTCAGCACACTCCCGATAGTCAGCACGAGGCAGCAAGTTCTTTCTATTTGGAGTAGAAAGTATTCCCTTCAGCGACTGTATAGATTGTTTCACATCGAGTTGCAAACTTCTGTCTTTGAATTTTAGGGTCCTAAAACCAGCTTCTGTGTTAATAGTTGACCAAATTGAATCTCTGAATAGTTGGTGTTTTCAGGACCTGATGTTGCACCAAACAATTCTTTGTGAACTTAACTCAGTATTCTTTCATATATGTGATGTCGACAAGCCAGTAGAAATAACTTTTTGCCTAAGAGCTTTTCCAGTCAAACACAAGCTCCACTTTTATACCCAGAGTTACTAGCTGTAGTATCAAAAACAAGCGATCTCACATTACCTGAAATGTCCCACTCATTTGCGAGGTTAAACGTAGCTCTTGCTTGCTCTTCACCTGTTGTATTTGTGATTACTGGGATTCCAAGAACCTTGCCTTCTTCAAAGTCTGGCATGCCAGATACCAGAACAGCTAATCTTTCCTTGTTTTCCTTTTTGAAGTCTGGAACCAGTTTACCATCCCAATGTAGAGTTGAATGTTTTGGTGCTGTAAATATAGCCTTAATTGATTCCGCCGATGATTTCCTAACTTCTTTACCTGCTGTCCATGTGCTTTTAATTGAAAGAGTTGCTTTTTCCAGTGGAACTCCACCTTCTTTATATATATATATATATATATATATATATATATATATATATATATATATATATATTATATATATATATATATATATATATATATATATATATATATATATATATACTATATATATTAGTGATAGGACGATTAAATTTCCAGCCGATTCCGATTCCGATACCGATTCCGCAAAAGTGCCGATTCCGATTCCGTATCCGATTCGATTCTTTATATATATATATATATATATATATATATATATATATATATATATATATATATATATATATATATATATATATATATATATATATATATATATATTTTATATTATATATATATATATATATAAATGCCCAATTTTGCTAAATCAACTAATTTTAGATATTTAAAACCTTATAAGTGTGTCATAGGAATTCTCTTATATTTTATCTTTTCATAAAATAATTAGTTAATTAATTACCTTTTATCTATTTAACCACTGAAAAATAATAGCAATATTTAAAAATCTTACAATAAATGAACAATTTTGTCATTTTTTGTTTAAAAAAAATCCTTCTTTAATTTACTAAAAGTAAGATCTTGAAGCAAAATTATCATTATTATTTGTAGTCAAAGCATGACTCTTAAATTGTAGTGCAAAAACATTAACATTTCTCCCGTTTCTGAGTTCATCCGATTTTTTTAGGAGAATAAATTGATCCTCCAATTCTGAAGAGTCTTTCACTTTCCACGGAAAAGGGGGCGAGCTTAAATATTTTCTAGCAAGGACACCCAAATGCTGAAAGGTACCTTTATTCGATGACCACCATTGTAAGGGACTTTCTGAATTTTTAATAAGTTTCATATTTTTATATTGGCTGATTTCTACTTTTATAACATCTTCAATTTTTTCAAAATATGTGTCTTTCTCCTTAGGAATGAGTTTCTTTGCTGTTTTTAGTCTTTTTCTCTTTAAATTCCGAAAAACAACTTTCAAAACTGAAGTTAAAACTATTATCTTTAGTATCACCTTTTTCGCCCTATTCTGTTGATAAATGAAAAGAATCTGAAGATTGGTTTAAAGTAGTGGAAACTGTTTTGGTTTAAAGTAGTGGAAACTGTTTTCCTTTCCTTTATACAACATATATCTTCGCACATCCATTGCTTAAGAATATCTTCCACTTTTTTATTGTTATATTCATCCTCAAAGAATGTAGTTTTAAAGCGTGGATCAAGATAGGTAGCAAGCACAAGATTCTTATCAGTAAAGTAAATGCTGAATCTATTTTTACTGAATTTTTCCATGCTGATACTGTAGACCCAAGTCCCTCAAATAGTCCTTTTTCTGACTCTTTTCAAAAAAACTGCAAATCACTTTCATATTTGGGATTATTGCCGATGCCATTGATTCCTTGTGGCTTAATAAATTTGTACAATCAACAAAATTTTTAAGTATTTTAGCAATTTTTCAAGAACTTTCCGTTGTTTCTAAGCATGCAGGTTTTGAATGATCACTGCAATATGAAATGAGAGCCGTCTTTGTTCAAAAATTTTGAAAGCATATGATACCAGCCATTACATCTGGTTGTACATCCTGAACAAATCTATTAACAGTAGTGAGTGATCTATAGTTCAATATTCTTCATACCTGGCAATAGCTTAGGCGAGTGATTAAAATGACCTACAATTTGTTTGCATTTGGATATATATTTTTCACGTCTCTTTTTCAAATATGAAATCATTGAAACTAATTGTCAAAAGTGTAAAAAGCTAAAGTAATTCATGGAATCTTGCTTGTGTAACTCCTGCAGCCATATTAGGTGCGTTATCCCTTACTATAACATGAATTTTATTAGCAGGAATATTGAATTCTTCCATAACTATTTGAAGACAATCACCAATATTAGATGCTGTGTGAAATACGTGAAAAGGTGAAACTCGAAGAATAGCATTTATATTCAATAGCTCAATTATTATAAGCCTACAAGGCAAATATTTCACTGCTCACTAACCGGGTTCACGGGTATATAATTATCAAAACATATTACATAACATGATTAACGAAACATTGCCAAATGTCTACCTCATAACTCTGAAAATCCTAACATGATATCTTAGTCTGATGTGCCGCTCAATCCAGTTTTCTTTAATTAAATAGAATTAAGGAAGAACTGAAATTAAAAATCAATACGGCAGACTTTGAAATATTGTCTTTGAAATATCATAAAGATCGAATAAAAATTATTTTCAGATTGTATACCAAAGAATCGGTCAAAGAATCGGTACAATTTTGCCGATTCCGATTCCGATTCCGATTGCTGAAAAACAGCCGATTCCTCCGATTCCGATTCCGATTCCGATTAATCGTCCCATCACTAATATATATATATATATATATATATATATATATATATATATAAGGATTTAATTAATTTTAATTATATATATACCATATATATATATATATATATATATTTACACATATATATATGCCTATATTTTAATTATATAAAATATTTAAATATATATTTATATCTATTTAAAATACGATGAAGCAACTAAACTACAGTCCACATTGAACATAAAACTATATTTGAAGTGGGCGGGGGTGAAAACTTAACTTACAGTCCTGAAAATTCGCAGGCCATAATGTTTCGGTTATTGTAATAAAATGGCAGGGGTGCAAAAAAATTAAAAAATTTTTTTTTTGCAATGGTCTATATATATATATATATATTTATATATATATATATAAATTTAATTTAAATTAAATTTGTGAATCTTATTGCTATATTTTGAGATATTTGAGTAAACTTTATTTCAATAATACTGTAGGCATGTAATACACTGTGTATGAATACTACACAAGGCTATCATTATATTTTGTTTAAAGATGGGCAATGGGTTATGTAAAATATATCCCTTCCAGCAAATTTTTAAATTATCAAATACATTAGTAATTCGGTTCCGGCGAATTTTCAAAATCCGGCAGACGAACAGGAGAAAAATGTCAAATTCCGGCCGAATGCCGACTGACTGGAATTCCGGTACACCTCTAATATATATATATATATATATATATATATATATATATATATATATATATATATATATAAATATATATATATATATATATATCTTCTTATCTCTCTATATATATATATCATCATTATCTTCCTTTTTTCCCCAAGACTGGGGGTAGGTCTTGCATACAATGGGAGACAGAAAGTAGTAGAAGAACATGATGCAAGTCAAAAAGAAAGCCCCCATTTACTGTCCCATTATACTCCCAAGTCAGAAAAATCCATCATATATATATATATATATATATATATATATATATATATATATATATATATATATATATATATATATATATATATATATTATATATATATATATATATATATATACAGTATATATATATATACTGCCGCCATACTCTGCTATACTGCTATATATACTACTGCTATATATAGTAACTAATATATATATATAACATATATGATATACTATATAATATATATATATATATATATAATATATATATACTGGCTGTAAATATATATATATATAGCGCTCTTTCTGCTATATATACCTATACCTGCCACGCCCTTGCCTGCCTATCATATGCTTGCGCCGCATACATATGCCATAGCCAGCCTTAGCCAGCAGCAACAACAACAACAGCAACAGCAGTAATATGTATATATATATATATATATATATATATATATATATATATATATATATATATAAATGAATATAAATATATGTAAACTATTTAAAAACCCTTATATATATACTACCCTGCTATATATATACATGTATATATATATATATATATATATATATATATATATACACAGTATATGAATGAAAAATATTACTGTAAAAGAAATTTTGTTCATCTCGAGTAGTAAAATTTAAAATTACTGCCAGAAATTTCCAGATATGATTAGTTAATTTTAAAAACAAATTTATATCATTGTGAGGTCACAAAAATGTAATTGCAGCTTTACTGGAAAAGCTCAGAGTTATCTACCAATATTATAATAATAATAATAATAATAATAATAATAATAATAATAATAATAATAATAATAATCATAACAATAATAATAATAAATAAAAATAATAATAATAATCTCATAATAATAATTTAAAAAAAGTTATAGAGGATTTTGAGGAGAGGCTGTCATTCTGTTTGTTGATAGCCATTGCTCCAACTAGTTTATGTAATGCTATAGTTCTTGTCTTGCTGAGTTTATAGAAGGATTTTGGGCTGTAATTATTAGGTCATCTGCATAACAATTTTTATAGAGGG
Source organism: Trachelipus rathkii (assembly GCA_015478945.1). NCBI lineage: Eukaryota > Metazoa > Arthropoda > Malacostraca > Isopoda > Trachelipodidae > Trachelipus > Trachelipus rathkii. Next base: position 93,087 of record JABUQX010105161.1, on the reverse strand, counting down.
GGATGTGGGTTGTGACTGATTGTGCATAAATAGATTAAAGAGGATTGGTGATAGGATGGTGCCCTGGGGGACGCCATTATATAACCTGTAGATGAGAGAAGTGTGGCACCCTTATAAAACTCTTGCTGTGCAACCGGATAGAAAATTTGCTATTATTTTCTTATCGTTAATGTTAATTTCTGTATTTAAAACTTTGTTTATTAAGAGGTGACGTGGGACTGTGTCGAAAGCTAAAGTTGTTTATGTCTACTTCCACTAGGAGAGTATGAGAGGGTGGTAGATTGTGGTTGAAACCTGTGAGGATGTTTTGTATCAGGTCAGTAAATAGTGAGGTAGTGGAGTGTTTTGGTCTGAATCCATGTTGTGTATCTCTGAGAGGATGATAAGGGGGGCAATTCTATTCAGGATCAACCTCTCGAAAACTTTAGATATAGTAGAAAGTAATGATATAGGTCTATATGAGGCAGGAATGTTGGGTTATTAGATTTTAATATGGAGATTATGTGTGCATGTTTCCAGAATGCTGAGATAGTGTTGGTTTGCCAGGAGATGTTGAATATTTGAGTTAATACTGCTATGGCTTTAGT
>JABUQX010105161.1:62500-87500 GCA_015478945.1 Trachelipus rathkii | reverse complement strand
TATATATATATATATATATATATATATATATACAGTATATATATGACCTTTATTGTCTTCACATTGAGCAATTTGAACATAATCAGATTTATCAGTGATAGGAACAGTGTCAACTGAAAGCTTATTTATTTGTGCTCTTTTTCTGCTTTGTTAGCATTTGCATTTCTTTACTTTGCTTCCTTTCCCTTGATTTTGCTGTACTCTTACTCTCTTTCTGATTTCCCAAGTATTTCATTTTTATGTCATCACTGCATTTTCTGCAATTCGGTATGTGTTGTTCTTTCCTTGAACCATTATTGGCCACCTCAGTGAAGCACAATTTACAAAGTGCTCTTTTACCTTTGTATGTATGATTTTCCTTAACAGTAAATAGAGAATGGACAGGTGTTTGTTTTCTTCCAGCATTGTCCAAAGGTTTGATATTATCAACTTAAACCATTTAATGTATAGCTATAACTTTAAATATATAATTAATTATTATCCTGTAACACTTGTTTCCTATAATAAATAAGGTAAATGATAAATATTTAGTAGAATGGTATGATAAAATTTAAAGAAATTTAAAAAAAAACAAAAAAAAACAAAAAAAACGAATAAAAAACAATAAAAAACGAAAAAAACAAAAAAAACGATGTTAAAAAAAACGATTTTAAAAAAAACACGTTTTTTAACAACTCTAGTCACAACCACACACCCTCACAAAACCCCGCCATTTACTCTTATTATCCACCTTTCTTCTCACCTCTCCCAAACTCATTCTCTCCTTCTAGCAAATGAATTTTAATCATAAAAAGTGTAAGGTTCTTCACATAGGTTACTCAAATAAAAGTTTTAACCAATATGAATAGGGATTGGCTTGAGTCTATAGACCAAGAAAAAGATTTACATGTGATAATAAGTACTAATTGAAAAGAAGCTAATCAGTGTTTGAAAATAGGGAATAAAGCTAATAAGATGCTAGGTATAACGTATATAGGTATAGGTAAATCGCTATGTGATGTACAAGAGCAAGGAAGTTATAAGCAAACTGTATAATAGTTATGTTAAGACAGTATTAGAGTATTGTACACAAGTTTGGGCCCCTTATTTAAGAAAGGACATAGATATGTTGGAGAGAGTGAAATGTAGAGCAAGATTTCTGGGTTTGAATGTAAGAGCTAAGAGGAGAGGCTGAAGGAGTTTGGAATGTTTTCTGTAGAAAGGGGACATGATACAAGTCTACAAAATATTTACATCTATTGATAATATGAAGACCAATAAATTCTTCACAGTAGACAACAGACCGGAAACCAGGAGGCACAGTATGAAAATTAAGAAGAAGATATGCCATTTTGATATAAGAACCCATTCATTAAGTAATAGGGTTGTTAATTTTTAGAATGGTTTGCCACATTAGGTTGTTGAGGCGTGATTAGATTGCAACATTTAAGAAAGGATTGGATAGGTATATGGATGGTTTGGGTATCATATATATTTTAACTAAGCCAAATTGGAGGGGTTTTTAGTTACAGTAGTTATTAAAATTAAACTGCATGTTATGACACTATGTTCAGAGAAAGCCATATTAATACTATTAAAGAAAGAAAAAAACAAACCTTACCTCTCCTGCAGTGTTTTCTATTTGGCGAACCACTTCTCTCATTTAACAGCCAAATTTAACGTTTTCTTCTACTTTCTTTTTTCACTTAAAAATAAATAAGTAATTCATGGGGTAAAGTTACTGAACTAAAATTAATTTTCTGTGATTATAACAAGAAGATTTTCTTTGCACCACAAATTATCAGAGATTATAAATTAAGGCCCGGCTCATACGTTAAAATATAAAGGACAATGAACAAAAAAGGAAGGATTTTTAATATTAATTAAGGTAGTAGAGTTCAACTGCATGTGCATCTGTCGATTATAAATACTATATCAAAACTAAACCTGTTACAAATGGTCAAAATTATTTTAGAGTCAATAAACTTATAGATTTTAAAATAATATTTTCAATAAAAATATTAAAAAAATAACTATGAATACCATAACAACTCTGCTGTCTCTCTTTCACGTAGGATGAAGAAACACCAAACATCCATTAATCTATTTATTCATAAGAAAAAATATCAATGGTTTGACAAATATCCACTCTTTTTCACTTCAAATTAGATAATATATATATATATATATATATATATATATATATATGTATATATGTGTTTATATAGATGTATGCATAGCATAACAGCATATATATATATATATATATATATATATATATATATATATATATATATATATATATATAAATATATATATTTATATATATATATATTATATATTTATATATATATATATATATTATATATATATATATATATATATATATATATATAACTATATATATATATATATATATATATATATATATATATATATATATATATAAATATTATTATAAAATATATATATATATATATATATATATATATATATATATATATATATATATATATATATATATATTTTTAAATATATTTTATTCCTGTATTATACCTTACTATGTTGCTATTAACTATTTTAAATTGAACTTGGGGTTTTTTAAAATGTTTTCAAGATTTTAGAATATTTTTTGTATCTCTTCACTGTTTTGGAGACTTTCTTGAAAAATATATTTTGTCAGGCAACACAAAGTTTGTTTTGAAACTTGAGGCACTTGAAATGTAACAGTCAATTGAGTAAAATGTGAGATGATATATCTCCGATCCGTTTGTAGCTTTTGCTATTTGTTGAAGTATATACATTAAAACTGAGTAAAGTATGTCTTTTATATTATTAAACTTAAGTTCTAGTTAGGCCAAAGTATTTATTGCCATATTAAAGAAAGAGGAATCGTTCTAAGAAAACTTATGTTAAGGTCTCTTTTCCAAGCTGGTCCTAACCTTTTATATTCTGATTTAGCAGGACTAGTTGTTAGGTGTATCCTATCTTTTCTGTTTTATTCTAACACATCTCTAGTCTAGCCCCTAAATCCTTATACCTTACTTAGAGTTTTAGAACAGAGTACTCCTAAGACGGCATGCTATATGTAGGCCAAAGCTAGGAACTTGCAACTACCTTTAATTTACTAAAATTAAGCCTCAACAAAAGGCTTCCCTCCAAGTTTTTAAATTCTTGGAAACAAAACTTAAAAGCTAATTTGAAATTTAAATGTTAATGGTGAGTTATAATTGTTTTTGTTGTAAATTAACTAGTTAGGCTAGACCTCCTTTTATTTGGGTAGAGCAGTTCACTCAACTGCTGTGATTGCATATCAGAGAATTTACTTCATGGTAAATTCTCAACATCTTTCCAAGAATTTAAAAAGAGGACGTCTATCTTAATTAATTTTGTTAGCTCATGCTATTTAATTATAACTCATCTTATATATATATATATAGCTTATTGAATTTCCTTGATACTTGGATGCGTTGCCTATACTTTGAGTGAAATTATAACGTAGTTGTTTTTTTGAGAAATATTAAATTCACTTAGTCATTGTTTTTATATTATCACTATGGCTGATATGGAAGAATGCCAGTTACTTAATAATCCTCTCATTGTAGAACGGGACGATTTAAAAAGAAGGATGGAGGCAATTGTAGCTAGATTAAGAACTAGCGGTAGTCCCTCTTTTATTAAAGATAAAATATCTGAATTAAAGGGTTATTTGAAGTCTTTGGAGAAGACAGATAAAAGTATTTTATCAAATATACTTAAATTTAAAAGTCTTAATGAATTTTATGTGAGTGAGCGTAACAGTATGTTTGATTATAAATTAGATTTAGAAGAACAGATTGCCACTTTATCTGACAACTTAACAAAGCCTAATACTCCTTCTATTGCTAGTGAAGACTCTGAAACACCCCTTTCTAACTCTACTGTAGGCCCTAATTCTAATGTATCTGATAGAACTGTCTCTAGTTTGAACCTTTTTAGGAGTGCAAAAGAGCCTCCAATTCAGATAGGGAAGTTTGAGGGTGATGAAGCAGATAAGTTAGCATTCTCCCGTTTTTTGTCTAAGTTTAAAGCTGTAATTGACGGCAACCCGGTTTATACAAATGAGGAGAAGCTTATACATTTGATAAGTAATCTGGGAGATGTAGCCTATGAAATGATTAAACATTTGAGTCCTGAAGGCTCTAATTACACAATTGCGCTAGATATTTTAAAGAAGGAGTTTCTTGATAAAGACTTCATAGTAGAAAAAATAATTGTTAGGCTATTAGATATTTCTCCTCCTTCTGAAGATAATTTAGCTGAGGTAAAATCTTTTCTTAATGAGGTTAAGGCCTTAGCTTATGACCTAAAGTCCTACGGGTTAGATTTCCTTGCTCCTGATACTGCAGGTTTTAAAATGATTAGTTCACTCGTAGTTAATAAATTACCTCCTAGGTTTATAAATTTGTTAATCGATAAAACTCTAACTAATTACCCAAGTATAAATGCCGTGTTTGAGAATTTGTCTACCTTAATGAAACGCTTGGAGCTGATGCAGAGGTCACAAGCCAAGCATGAAAGTAATAACTTTAGGAATAGTAAATTTGGCAGACACAAGAGTAATTATTATAATAACCCTAATAATAATAGTTTTAAATATAATAAATTTAACAATAATAAGCATGCTAGTGGTGGTCAAAACAAGGGCCATAGTAACAATGAAAAGAACTCCACCCCCAATGGTTCTAAAGGTACCCTTGAAAACTTTAAGACTACCCAAAAGTCTGCCAAATCTAATGTTCCTTTTAGAAGCAAAGCAGCTAATTCAGCCTTCCCGTGTAAATTTTGCAGCATGGCAGGTCATAGCATGAATAAATGTCCATCTTACAAAGACATTGAATCTAGGCTAGAACGCTGTGACCAGCTGCATATTTGTAAGTTTTGCTCGAGTGCCAAGCATGCTACAGAAGAATGTCCGGGTAATCAAGGGGGCTTTTTAGATTACGCTTGCATGTATTGTAAACTTTTTACTCATATTTCTGCTTTATGTAAACAGGGGCATTCTAATGATTCTAGCAGTCAAACTATGTCCTATCTTTGCATTAATTTTAATAAGGGTGAACAAAACTATCTCCTCCCATTTATAGAAATCACTTTGCACCAAGGGGGTAAACAATGCCGTTTGTTAGCTCTTTTAGACTCTGGATCGGAACGAAGTTATGTTAGTTCTAAAGTTGCTGGGCAGCTATTAGACTTGAAAACTTTGTATAGTATTAGCTATGACATACATAGTTTTGTTTCATCGAAAGAAAAAACTTTCTTTCTTAGCTCCTTTGTTATTGATCTGCCTGGCAGAAACCAGTTTCCATTTGCTTTGCTCATTGATGAGTCCTTTGATATTAAGTTCGAAATACCTGGTTTAAAAATGGCGTTAGAGAATATAAATAAACTTGGGCACAGTGTAAGTTCTTTGAGTGATAGGCATGGTTGTGAAGATTTTGTAGAATTGCATGCTTTAATTGGTATAGATTTGTTACAATATTTGCCACCTTTTTCATTTGAGAGATGTATGAATGGAGCTTGCTTTAAGATGGGTCAGCATATTGTACCATTTGGTGATATTAAAAATTTTCTATACCCTGACCAAATTGATAAACTGAATGAGCCTTCTAATAAAATTGGAGGCCCTTCGTCTCACGAAAATCTTGCCCATTCCTCTCTTGTTAATCAGGTTTTAAGTCCTTCCACCTCATACTTTAATCCATTGACAAGTATTTTCGAGGACAGTGTAGTAGAACACGGTCTTGACAATATATTTACTCTTGAAAGCCTTGGTATTTTAGATGTTAATGAAGATATGGCTAAAACCGATATTTTGCAAGTTTCTGAATTTAATAAAAACATAGTTTTTAAAGATAGTCACTACTTTGTGAAACTTCCCTGGAAGGAAACCATTGACCTGGTTCCTTCTAATCATATTGTTGCCCGTAAAGTCCTTGATAGAGTTGTCTCTAATTTACATTATAAAGATTTATTTGATGATTATGGCAAAGTTTTTAGCCAACAGTTGACTGATGGTATTATTGAGAAGGTGGATATAAACCCTTCAGAATATGCAAAATTTATTTTCATTCCCCATCGGCCTGTCCTAAAGACTGAGGCTCAGGTTACGACCAAAATACGCCCAGTTTTCAATTGCTCTTTAAAAACCAACCTTAAATTGCCTTCTTTGAATGAAGCTGCCTACCCAGGCGTTGACCTAATGTCCTCACTCCTAAAATTAATACTGAAATTTAGATGTAATAAATATGTCATCCTTGCTGATATTAAACAGGCCTTTCTTGCTATTAAATTGCTTACTGAAGAGGATAGGAATAGATTTTGTTTTTTCTGGGTAGAAAATGGCAAAATTGTCACCTACCGCTACACCACCTTGGTGTTTGGTTTTGTTAGCAGCCCTTTTATTCTCCATTTTGTCATGAAACACCATGCCTCTAAATTTCCAGATGATTTATGCTCTAGACTGCTAGCAAGAAAATTTTATGTAGATAATTTCCTTTATAGTAGCAATAATTATTTAGAATTAGAGTACATTTATAAAGAAGCATGTGTGAGAATGGATGAAGCTTCCTTTAAACTTAGAAGTTGGAATTCTAATTTGCCAAAGTTAAATTCTATGTTTGAAGCGGATGGCAGATTTGCTGCGCATGGTTGCCCGGAAGAGAAAGTCTTAGGTTATAGATATCATTTGGAAAATGATAGCCCAAGTGTTGCGATCGTTAATATAGATGTAGAGGCAAGCAGGAAAAGGCAAATTTTGTCAGCCATTTCCTCTGTTTTTGATCCTTTGGGGTTAATCTTGCCTTTAACAGTTAGTGGTAAGATATTGATGAGGGACATATGGGGTTTGAGTCCTAAAGTAGATTGGGATACTGTCCTAGATCCTAAAATTATAACTGAGTGGAAAAGGGTTGCTTTATCTCTTAATAAGGCTTCTGAATTATCTTTTAGGAGAATGGTCCTTGATAAGGACAAGGTTTATGGGTTGCATGTATTTTGTGACAGCTCAAAAACCTCTTATGGTTTTATAGTATATGCATGCTGTGATAACATTTCTGAATTAGTCTTTTCTAAGGCTAAAATGGCCCCTTTGAAGGAGTTGAGCATCCCTTGCCTTGAACTTATGGCTGTTGTGCTTGCATTTAAGTGTTTGCCCAGCATTTTGTCTTCCTTTGAAGATATTAATTTTAAATTTTTAAATTTAGTTGTAGATGCCCAGGTAGTGCTTTCCTGGCTGTTAACAAATAACCCTAAGTGTAAATCAAAATTGGTTAAAAATAGGCTTAAAGACATTGAACTTGCCAAAAATGAAATACTTTCTGAATTTAATTTGCCTATATATTTCAGGTATACTGATACCAACAGCAATCCTGCTGATTTATTGACCAAAGGTGTATCATTTAAAAAATTTGTTGAAATTAAAAAATTCTGGGTGAATGGACCTCCATTCTTGTCTAATGATTTTAAAAATTGGCCTACACATGAGCTGTTGAGCATTCCCCCTGAGTGTAAACTTAAGTCCTTTGTACATTGTACTGTCACTAATGCTGTTGATGATGTCTTAGACATTGAAAGGTTTTCACAGTTTGATAAGTTGATTAAGATAACTACTTATCTGTTTAAATTTAGGTATATTAAAGTGGTGGAGGCTGATCCCGCCAAATGTGCTGTACTTTATTGGATTAGGCGTATGCAACTTGCATGTTTTGGAAAAGAAATTAGTTTTCTCAAAGCTAATGATGATTCTCAGCCTATTCCCTCTCTTGTTAAAAACCTAGATCTATTTTTGGACGATGATGAAATTCTCCGCTCTCATGGGAGGATTTCTAAGTCTCTTCATTTTAGTTTTGATATTTGTAATCCCATTTTACTGGGCAAAGTACACCACTTCACCAGATTGATTATTTTGAATGCTCATTCTCAAGTTCAGCATCTTGGGGTACAAACTACTTTAAACTATGTTAGAAATAAAGGGTTCTGGATCCCTCAAGCCAGACAAGCTGTTAAAAATACCTTGTCTTCATGTTTCTTATGTAAGAAATATAATGCTCTCTGCTACAATTATCCCAAACTTACCAACTTGCCAAAAAACCAACTAACTTTGATCAAACCTTTCCATCATGTGGGAGTTGATTTCACAGGTCATGTTTTTGTTAAGAGCACAGAAAGTAAGGAGGATTACAAAATGTATATTTTACTTTTTACTTGTTTGAGCATTAGGGCCTTACACCTGGAGCTTGTTCCGGACATGTCTACAGAGAACTTTCTACTTGCCTTTCAAAGGTTCTGCAATAGGTACACTATTCCTTCTCACCTGTACTCTGATAACGCTCGAGCTTTTGGAAAATCAGGAGATATCCTGAGTAATGTATTTTATTCCCAAGAATTTTGTGATCACCTAACTAGGTGTCACATTAAGCATATTAAAATTCCTCTTTATGCTGCGTTTATTGGAGCAGCTTGGGAAAGGCTTATTAGGACTGTTAAAAAATGCTTATATAAAACTGTTCAAACTAAAAAGCTTTCTTATTTTGAACTACTGACCACTTTATCCTCGGTTCAAGACGCTATAAATTCCAGACCTCTCACATATAGGTCTTCTGAAAATGATTTAAATATCATTACTCCTAATTCCTTTCTGAAAATGCACTCTAATTCGGCTCTTGTCTTTAGAGACTTGGAAGATCCATGGAGAGAGATGGACAGGGATGTTGTACTTAAAAGTCTGGATCAGCAACTTATAACCTTTGAAGAATTCAAAAGGCTATGGTATGAAGAGTATTTGTTGAGTCTCAGAGAGCATAGTAGAAACTTGTATCAGAGTCCTTGGACTAATCGTATAAAGTGTGGTGATGTTGTACTTATAAAACTGCCCAACAAACCTAGACCCTTCTGGATGTTGGGAAGGGTCATAGAAGTGGTTATAGGCCATGATAAAATTATTAGGTCAGTAAAAATTAAACAAAGCAATGGTAAAACTGTTCATCATCCTATTTGCAACCTATATCCAATGGAATTGTCTATAACCCACTCTGGGGCAAATCAGAGTGAAAGAAGGGATGATATTGACAATTCTGCTGAAGAAGTTCTTAATACTGATCCTACTCCTCCAGTTGCTAGGAGTAGGCAGTCAGATGTTAAGAAAAGACCTGCAAGGAAGGCTGCTGTGAAGTTCAGGAAATTCCTGAAAGAAAAGCTGGATGATTTGTAAATAATAGTTTCCTTTTAGAATTAAGTTAGATTTAGGGTTTAGTTTGTATTAGCTTGTTATATGAAGCTTAAATTTTGTAAATATGTTTGATTTGATCTAAAATTAATTTGCATGGTATGATATGAGCAATTGCATGTTGTTCTGAACTGAATGTTATGGTTTAAAAGTTGTTTGTACATTTGAAAATCATTTCCCCTTAATTTGCCTCCAGCAAATTGTTTTTTGCTGGGAGGAATTTAAATATTTTTTTTTTGTTTTAAACCTTTTTTTGTTGTTATTAACTATTTTTAAATGAACTTGGGGGTTTTTTAAAATGTTTTTAAGATTTTAGAATATTTTTTGTATCTCTTCACTGTTTTGGAGACTTTCTTGAAAAATATATTTTATTTGGCAACACAAAGTTTTTGAAACTTAAAAACGAGGCACTTGAAATGTAACAGTCAATTGAGTTAAATGTGAGATGATATATCTCCGATCCGTTTGTAGCTTTTGCTATTTGTTGAAGTATATACATTAAAACTGAGTAAAGTATGTCTTTTATATTATTAAACTTAAGTTCTAGTTAGGCCAAAGTATTTATTGCCATATTAAAGAAAGAGGAATCGTTCTAAGAAAACTTATGTTAAGGTCTCTTTTTCCAAGCTGGTCCTAACCTTTTATATTCTGATTTAGCAGGACTAGTTGTTAGGTGTATCCTATCTTTTCTGTTTTATTCTAACACATCTCTAGTCTAGCCCCTAAATCCTTATACCTTACTTAGAGTTTTAGAACAGAGTACTCCTAAGACGGCATGCTATATGTAGGCCAAAGCTAGGAACTTGCAACTACCTTTAATTTACTAAAATTAAGCCTCAACAAAAGGCTTCCCTCCAAGTTTTTAAATTCTTGGAAACAAAACTTAAAAGCTAATTTGAAATTTAAATGTTAATGGTGAGTTATAATTGTTTTTGTTGTAAATTAACTAGTTAGGCTAGACCTCCTTTTATTTGGGTAGAGCAGTTCACTCAACTGCTGTGATTGCATATCAGAGAATTTACTTCATGGTAAATTCTCAATAAAATATATATATATATATATATATATATATATATATATATATATATATATATATATATATATATATATATATATATATATATATATAAAAAAGTTATATATATTTATATATATATATTATATATATACATATATATATATATATGTCGTATATATATATATATATATACATATGTTATTATTGTTATATTATATATTATTAGTTGTTGTTATATTGTACTTTTTATTGATGTTATTATATTCTCGCAATGATATCTATATCTATATTATTATATATATATGTCATTATACATTATTATATATATATTATATATATATATATATATATATATTATATATTATACATATATTATTATATATATTATATATATATTATTATTATTGTTATTAAGTTAGTATATTATATATTATATTACATATTATTATTACTGTATATATTCGTATATACATGTGTTAGTTATTGTCATTGTTTGTATTCTAGAGATATGTAGTTATATATATTGGTATTTTATACAGGTGCATATTGCTGGAACTGATATATATATATATATATATATATATATATATTTATATTTTGTATATATCTATATATATATATATATATATATATATATATATATATATGCATTATCGCGATAACTTATCGCGATAACGGTTTCGGGTTATCTGTTTTCCGATAAAATCTTTTACCGATAATCGGTATCGCGATAATTTTTGTTCCAAACTACCGATAACTATATGGCGATAATTTATCGCGATAACGGTTTCGAGTTATCTGCTATCCGATAAAATCTTTTATCAATAATGGGTAACATCGCGAAAATTTTGAATTCAATATATATAATATATATATATATATATATATATATATATATATATATATATATATATATATATATATATATATATATATAGTTATTATTATTATTATTATTATTATATATTATATATATAAATATAAGTGTTATTAGTTATATATATATATATATTATGGTAATTGTTAGTTGTTGTTATTATATACAGTATATATATATATTATTATTATTATTATATTATTGTTGGTTATTGTTGGTTGGTTATTATTATATTATATTATTATATATATATATAGTTAGTTATTATTATTATATTATATTATATATTATTATACATATACCCTGGTATATTATTATTATTATTAAGGTTATTATTATTACATATATTATATATATTATTATATATACATATATATATATTATTATTATTATTATATTATTTATAAGATATATACATATATATTAGCACATATATATTATTATTACATATATATTATATATTATATTATTAGTTATATATATATATATATATTATATATATATATATATATATTATATATATATATAGTTATTAGTTATATTATTATTATATATTATATATATATACATATATATATATTATTATACATATATATATATACATGTTATATATATAGTTATATAGTTATATATATATAGTTATTATATATATATACATATATATATATATATTATATATACATACATATATTACATCAGGGGCGGCCTGTCGTAAATAACTCTATAGGTGAGCTGCATCCGACATCAAACACAATACCATATATATATACCCCATATATATATATATATATATATATATATATATATATATATATATATATATATATATATATATATATATATATATTATATATATATATATATATATATATATATATATATATATATATATATATATATATATATATATTATTATATAAAAATATTTAATCCCTTTAATTTTGTTACTTCTACCCATAAGTGTGAAATAATTGAGAACATCAGTTTCTTTTATTTAAAAAGAAAATCGGCTCGCCGTTCTTTGGAATGAGCAAATTTTTCAATAACTTTGCGATTAATATCACAAATATTAACGATAAAATCCTTTTCTACTGAGAGCATTGCTAATGCCGAAAGCCTATCCTGCCCCATTGTATTTCTCACAAAAGTTTTAACTTTTTAATGTAGAGAAACACCGCTCAGCTTCCGATGTTGTCATCGGGATGGTTATAAGGACTTTTAATATTTTTACACATTCACTGAATGTATCTTCCAATTTATTTTCACTTATGAAATCAAGAAAAGCTACAGCTCCGGACATTGAACGAAATTCTTCAATGTTTCGTCGAGATGCTAAATTTTGACACGCTGAGCGCTAATTTTGCAAATTGTTTCGTATTTACAAATATAAAGAAAAGCAAGCGGTTGTTCTTCATCTGCAACCACAAGTTGTAGGTATAAAACGTTTACGCAGACATATTTGCACACACATTCCTCTCGTCTAAAATGTATAGGGCATGGGTTGTAAAGTGTGTGCAACAATCATATTGAATAATAGCTATTCATCTAACCAAAATTTGATGACGTTTTTTCATTAAATAATAAATTATTGGAGTGTTATTATAATAAGGATGCAATTCTAATTTCCTTAATATTTAATCCTATTTAAAAAAATTACAGAATAAAATATAATAAATAGCCGTACACACTAACTGCAAGTTGCATAAAATGGTGGTTTTGCAGACCTGCAACTAACTAAACAGCCGCCCCCCCTATATATATATATATATATATACGGCATATAAAGGTATATATATATATATATATATATATATATATATATAAAGAGATATATATATATATATATATATATATGTTAAGGTTATTACATAGTTACAGTTGGTTGTTGTTACAATATATACATATGCTACATATTATTATATATATATATATATATATATATATAGTTATTATTATATATATATATTAGAAGTTATTATTATTATATATATATATATATATATATATATATATATATATATATATATAAAGATATAATATATATATATATATAATATTATTATTGGTTATATATATATATATATATATATATATATATATATATATATATATATATATATATATTATATATATATATATATTTATTATATATATATATATATATATATATAATATATATATATATATATAATAGTTATTATATATATATATTATTATTATTATATATACATATATATATATATATTATTATTATATATATATATTATTATATATATATTATTATTATATATATTATTATATAATTTTATATATATTATATTATTATATTATATTACATATATATATATATTATTATTATTATTAGATATTATTATATTATATATATATTATATATATTATTATTATTATTGTTGTTATATATTATATTATATTATATATACATATATATTATTATTATTATTACATATATATATATTAGATATATATATATATATATATATATATTATTATATATTATATTATTATATTACTATAATTCATATTAATATATATTATTATATAATATTATTATTATTATGGTTATTATTGTTATTATTATTAGTATTATTTATACACATACATATTATTATTATTATTATTAGCCTTTATATATATATATATTATATATTATTATATATTATTATTATTATATTATATTATTATTATTAGTTATATTATTATTATATATATATATAGCAGAGAGAAGATATAGAAAGATTTATATATATATATATATATTATATATATACATAAATATATATATATACATATATATGTTATTATTATTATTATGAAGAGTTATATATATTAGAGTTATATATTATATATATATATTATATATATTACATATATATATATCATATATATATATATATATATATATATATATATATATATATATATATATATATTATGTCAGAATATGCTAGGGTAAAAAAAATAAATATTAGCGAGACGTTATTTCAATTCTTTATATCTTTTTTACTTTTTAGCTAATGCAGAGTAATGCTTCCATTTTAAAACTAGTTAAATAATATTTCTTTTTCAATTATCAGGTCATGGCACCAGTCGCTGTTGCACTGGATCAAATCCAAGGGGAGAAACAGTGCTATCTGGGCTGCCTGATCCCCACCCTCATTGTGACCAAAAAAAAAGCTGATTGACTTGAAGACCAATGCCAATCTCCAGTTCTGCGACCCTCTGGTCAATACCCTCCTTGACGGCATAGACAAGAGGTTTCAGCACCTTTGAAGATGAGGAGTACCTTCTGGCCACTGCCTTCCACCCCAAGTTTGCCTGATAAATGAGGGCTTTAAAGAAACAATGGCTGGTGGTAACTAGAGAGGTCATACCCATGGAGAAGAAGTTGGGTGGAAGAGTTATTTCGGCGTACCTAACTTGAGAACGCTGACAGTACCAGCAGCAAGGAGGAAGACATGGAAGAGTAGTGACTATCACTGCTACCTGTGGATGCTTACATTATAATTGAACTAACTCTAAGGTCAACGTCTTCAAAGATCAAATGTGAGTAAAGCTGCTCATTGTGGTAAGTGGCTGTGTAGGCGTAAAATCGACAGATAGTTTATGTCAGACCTAGTTGAAAACAATGAGAGAGAAGGTGCTCATTGATCTCTTTGTAAGGTACAATACTGCAATGCTGTCTAGCGCGCTGGGAGGTGTGGTGAGAGCTGATTGCAGCCTCCTTTTGCAAAGATATCTACAGAGCCAAAAGGAATTCTCTGTCAGATAAAAACTTTAATATGCTCATGTTTATGAAGGCTGGGGACATAAAAGAAATGCCGTAGAAGGACAGAACCTAGCATTTAGTAGCTTTCTTTGGTATATTGATAAATTGTAATGAACAATCTCCTTTGATTTGATTTCAAATCCTTTATTAACCTTTATCTTTATTTTTTACATACATTATAGAATCTATAACATCAGAGTATAAATTAGAAAATAAAATTTCATTATAAAAACACTGGAGAAGCAAAGGGAAAAATAAATTTATTTAATAATATATCCAAAGTTTTACAAGTTATATAAAGCAAGTAGCAACATTCCCATATTTTCTGGGTACGTGTCGGTAAAGAAAACTGAAAATTTTATATTATAATCTATAAAATAGGTGAAAAGAAGATGTAATAAATTTATTTTTAACATTTTCTTAAAAACCAAAGTCGTGTTTTTTTTTTAACATTTTATTTATAATAAAATGAAATACATAAAAATTTGGATTTATCGATTTATCGGTTATCGCCTTATCAGCGATATTTTTATCACGAGTTATCGGATATCGGTTATCGATGATAAGGTTTTTGTTATCGATTTATCGGTTATCGCGTGATAACATTTTTCGTTATCGTGCCCCACCGCGTATATATATATATATATATATATATATATATATATATATATATTGTATATATATTTATATAAAGTATATATATATAATATTAACATATATATATATATATATAGTATGATATGATATATATATATATATATATATATATATATATATTATAAACTATTATATACTTCCACATATACAGTATATCTCTATTTTGCTTATTTTAGTATTTAGTTGTAGGATAGAAAAAGTATCATATTTATGCTTTATTTTTCTATTTTATTTTATTTTATTTCCTTTTTTTTTTTTTATGTCACATATAATGAATTCACACCATTTTCAACTTATATTATCTTATAATATTTATGGAATTTGTACTTGCCAATATTGCAATTACAAGAATTCACTAAACGCCAAAAACACTATAGTCCACTTCAAAATCAACAACGGTCCTAAAGTCGTGCTTGTGAAATCCAAAATTTAAATCAAAACAAGGTTAGGAGGTAAATTGTAATTTTCCTTTCAACCTTTATCAATCTACTTCTATTCTCTCTTTTTTACCTCATACTCAATTTACACAATTTTAAACCTAATAAGAAGTTATATACACTTAATAAAGCCAAAAGGTCGAGTTATCTTAAAAACTTCAATAGAGTTTCAAGGGACCAAAAAAAGTCTCCTTGAATAATCAATAAAACCCAAGGTGGTACAAGGTAGTTACACAATTTGTATTTATATATTAATTTTTTTTGGTTCTTAAAACATCTCGTAAAGACTCTTTGCCCAATTGTGTGTAATCTATGGTCTTAACGAACGGGTTTGTTGCAAGTTCTTGATAACTCGTGCTAGCAATATTGCAAATTAATAATCTAGCTATCTCCGAAGCTTATAGCAGTTTTCGATATTTTGTGTATTATTAGGTCAAAATCATTTAAAATTAAGGTTTATTTGAACATAAGAAAATAATAGAGACGGTAGAAGCCACGTGGGCCTATCGAGACTAGCCTATTGGTGTTTTGTCCTAAGTTTAGTTAGTCTTAGTGTATTTAATTCAAAATTTGGTATGAGAGTTAGATAAGCAATGCATCATTGCCTAACCCTTCCATTACAGTGATTTCCTAAAAAATTCAAGCTCAAACTTAGGCCTAGGCCTAGGTCATTTTCAACCTCAAAATTTGTTTTTTTTTGTGTGTGTGGTCTTCTAAACCCTTTCAAAATTCAAATCAAATAATTTGTCCTGGTGGTAGGCCATATCTCATTTTTCCTCAAAAAATTCAATTTCAAAGTTAGGCATTCTAGGCCTAGATCACTTTCAACTTCAAATTTTTAGTTTTTTTTGGTCTAATAGGCCTTTTCAAAATTCAAATCAAATAATTTGGCCTGGTGGTAGGCTATCTTTCATTATTTCATCTTTCTTCAAGGTTTCATTTGTCCTTGGGGTCATTCTAGCCAAATTTCAGCGAAAATGTCTGACCCAGAGATACAAGCCCTTCTTGATAGAGTTAATAAAAAATCTAAGCCTATAGTTCAAGCCATTTCATCCCTCAAGGCACAAGTAGGTATTTATCTTAGTCAGATAGAGAGTAGGCCTACAGATAATAATAAAGATAAAGATGCAGTTTATGTAAAGGATCTTGTAGAGGAAGTAGAGTCCTTGTTAAAAGATATTAAACAAAAGGATACAAATATTATAAAAATTTACAACGATAATGAAATTGACTCCCTCATTCCTGAGTTTCATAATAAGGAGTTGTGTAGTCAGATTCAGTACCAATGCTCGATTAAATCAAAATTAAGTGAATTAAAATTTAAAGGGGATCAAAATTCAACCCCTCAAAAAAATACTTGCTCTCATCTAAGTGAATCTGTTCTTAGAGCTATAGATTGTAGTTTCTTTGAGGGCAATGAAACTGATAAGTTTGCTTATAAAACCTTCATTTCAAAATTTAAGAGTTCCTTAGATTTACAGAAAAATTTAAGTGAATCCATTAAACTTCACTGCTTAAAAAATAAATTAAAGAGTTATACTCTCTGATTCAGAATCTTTCTATTAGTGATAATAATTATAATAAGGCTCTTGAACTTTTAGACAAAGAGTTTTTAGACGAAAAATTCATCATTGATGAAATTATTAAAAAAATAATATCTTTAAAACCAGTATTTGACCCAACATATAATGCGACTAGGGTTTACTTAAATGATATCAGGACATTAATATATGAACTTGAGAGTTATAACCTCAAATATCTTGAGGAGGCTACAGGATTAGTAGTACTTAGTCACATAGTTTTATCAAAATTACCTAATGTAGTAGTAAAGGAAATTACTCGCAAGTTGAATACCAATTACCCTGATTTAAATCAAATATTCGATAGTTATAATGAAGTTATCAAAAATATTGTTAAAACGTCAAATCATAATAAAGGTCAAATTTTCAATCAAGTCCCTTCCCATAATACTTATTCAAAATTTAAAAATATAAATACTTCGGATAAACCTAATTTTAAATTTAAAATTAATGAAAATCAAAATCTAATAGGCCTGATTCTAATTCTGCTTTGCAAAATTTCAAAACTCATACTAATGAAGTTAGTGGAAATGAAGCTTCTCATGGTATTGATTCTTCCACTTCTAAAATCAAAGGTTATTCAAAATCATGTAAGTTTTGTTCATCCCAAGGTCATGTGATGACCAATTGCAATGTTTATCAAACCTATGATTTAAGAATTAAAAGATGTAATGAAATGAGTCTATGCAGTAATTGTTCAAGTACTAAACATACTGCAGATCAGTGTCCTGGACTTGAGGAGCAACTTTCTTTCAGTTGCCAAGTTTGCAATAAAAGAAGTCATATTACTGCTCTTTGTAAGCAAAGGAAAAGTTCCACCCTCACAAATGTATGTCTTAGCTTTAGCCAAAGCACGAACAATTTATATTTGTTACCATCAATTACTATAAGGATTGGTAGAGGTAAAGTTTCGGCTTCAGTTCGATGCCTAGTTGACTGTGGCTCACAGAGGTCCTACCTTTCTAAAAGAGTGCTTGACAAACTCAATATATCTGTAGAGAATCAGCAAAGCACTCAATACGATATAAAAACCTATTTAGGTGTTACCACCGCAGTTTGAAAGAGACTGTTCTTGATGTATATATGGACCAGTCTTGTTTCACCCTTCCTCTCTTGGTTGATGAGGATCTTCAATTTATGAGATTAAGTTAATAGATCAGGCTCTAATTAATTTGAGAAATAAATCTTTCAAATTAGCTGATTCTGGCTATAAAGAGTCTAATAACTCATTTTTCGATTTGGATGCCTTAATTGGCATTGATTTAATAGAGTATTTCCCTCAACTAGAATTGATTAAATGTATGAGTGGGTCTGCTTTTAAGTTAAGAGATGGTTCTTCTATTATTCCATTTGGAAATATTACTAATTTTAAATACAATAATCAAATAAGAGTTTCAAATCCACCATCAGTTGTTCAAAATCATAATCATATTCAAAATCAAAATCTAAATCAAAATCAATTGCAGGTTAACCATACTTTGGTTAATGCAGTCTTAAATCCGATACATTCTTATTTTAATCCTTTAAGCCATATCCTAAGTTATTCAGAGGTAGAGCAAGGATTAGAAAACATGTTCAAATTAGAGTCCTTAGGTATAGAAGGTATGAATAATAATAAATCTGAAGATGATTTGAAACAGATTGAAAAATTCAAAGGTAGTGTAGAGTTCAAAGACGGAAAATATCATATAGATCTTCCATGGATTGAAGATAAACTTCCTTTGTTGCCATCAAACTATAACATTGCTCTTGCAGTGCTTAATAGAGTTCATGAAAATTTAGAAAGAAAAGATTTAGTTAAAGCCTATGATGATGTCTTTCAGCAACAATTAGCTGATGGTATTATTGAAGAGTTCAAAGTATCTTCCTCTGAGTATAAAAATTATATTTGGGTTCCTCACAGACCTGTTATCAAAACTGATGAACAAGTATCAACAAAGGTCAGACCTGTGTTTAACTGTTCTCTTAAAACTAACTCTTTACCATCTCTAAATGAGGCAGCCTATACTGGACCAGATCTTATGTCTTCCTTATTAGGACATTTATTCCGGTTCAGATCAAATCAGTTTGTTATGCTATCGGATATAAAACAAGCCTTCCTTCAGATTAAGTTAAAATCTATTGAAGACCGCAATCGCTTTTGCTTTTTTTGGAAAAGTAATGGTCAATTAAAGGCTTATCGATACTCAACCATTGTTTTTGGTTTCACATCATCACCTTTCATCCTCAATTATATCATCAAGCATCATGCTCAGTCTTATAAGGATGATGCATGTACTCAGATTCTATTGAATAATTTTTTTGTTGATAATTTAATTATTAGTGGCAATGATCTACAACATTTAAAAGAACTTTATCATGAATGCAACAAAAGAATGGAAGATGGTGGTTTCCATCTTAGAAGTTGGGACTCTAATAATGATCAATTAAGAACTGTTATGGAAGAAGAGGGTAGAATAGTTCAACATCAGGAATCAGAAGATAAGGTTCTTGGATATCTTTTTAATCCTCTTACAGATAAGTTAAAACTAGCAAAATTTTCAGTAAATGCTGATGCAAATACCAAAAGATTGTTGTTATCTGCTGTGTCCAAGGTTTTTGATCCTTTAAATATCTTTTTACCTGTAACTTTAAGAGGTCGGTTATTAATTAGGAAATTATGGCAATTAGGTCTCGATTGGGATGAAAAGGTCCCTGCTGATGTTTTAGTTTCCTGGTCTTCTCTATGTGCAGATTTAAATAAATTACATAATATTGAAATTGAAAGGTGTGCTTTCTCACCTTCTCCCTCAAACTCTTTATTCGTATTTTGTGATGCTTCTTCATCTTGTTATGGTTTTGTCGTTTATAGTATAGGTCAAGGTTCTAATTTAATATTCTCAAAGGCCAAGGTGGCCCCTCTCAAATCTAGGGCTTTGCCCTCTTTGGAGTTGTTGTCTGTGTTCTTATTTTTCAAGTGTATCAAATCAATATTATCAGAATTTCCTAATGTACAGTTCAAAACCATAAAGGTCTTTGTAGATGCTCAATTGTTCTTTCATGGCTCCTGTCTGGAAGAGCAAAAAATAAAAATATTTTTGTAAATAATAGGCTCAAAGAAATTTATCAAATCAAAAATCAAGTTGAGCTAGAGTACAAAGTATCCATTTCTTATGCTTACATCAATACTGCTGAAAACCCAGCAGATCTGATTACCAGAGGTGTTACAACTTCTACTTTTCTTTCAAAATTGCCATTATGGCTAAAGGGTCCTTCTTGGATTCTTTTAGATCAATCTCAATGGCCTATTAGTAAACTTAAATGTTTGTCTGAGGCCAATAAGGAAAAGACTTTACAATGTCACACATCTGTGGTTGTTACTCAGTCTTTGTTACCCTTTAAAGATTACTCAAGTTTATAAGCTTTATAAAGTAACTTCAAAAATATTCAAATTCATTAGCAGGAGTAAAGGGCTGGATGAAGATTGTGATCAGAAAGCCCAACTCTATTGGTTGAAGATAATGCAGCAGCATTGTTTTTCTAAGGAGATATTATTTCTCCAAAATCCTAAAAAGGATGAAATTCCACTGCTGGTTAATCAACTTAACTTATTCATAGATGATAAAGGCCTCATCCGATCCAAAGGGAGAATTGCCAAGACACTTTTATATAATGATGATGTGATAAATCCAATTCTTCTTGGTAAGGATCACCATCTCACTAGATTGATCATAAGAGACTTTTCATTCAAAATGTCAACACTCTGCGTTCAAAACCACTATCAATTTCATCAGAGCTCATGGTTTCTGGATTACCAAGGCCAGGCAGGCTGTAAAGAATGTTTTGTCAGACTGTATAGTATGCAAAAAATTTAACAGTATACCCTTTAAATATCCAAAAATGACTAATCTTCCTCATCATAGAGTTAATTTTGTGCGTCCTTTTGAGCATACTGGCGTGGACTTTACAGGGCATCTCTTTGTAAAGATTAATGATAAGGAACTTCAAAAAATGTATCTGTTAATTTTCACCTGCCTTAACATCAGAGCTATTCATGTTGATGTCCTTCCAGATATGTCCACTGAATCCTTTTTACTTTCATTCCAACGTTTCACAAATATATATGGCATACCATCCAATTTGTACTCAGATAATGCCAGGAATTTCAAACAAGGTGGAAATATACTGTTAGAATCTTTGTCTTCAAATATGTTCTCCGAACATATGCGTATCAATAACATCAAACATTACAAGATTCCAATCTATTCCAGTTGGGTGGGATCAGTTTGGGGAGTAGGGAACATATTGGAACAGTTGGGTGGATGTCTCTTTATAAAACTATAGGTAAAGCAACCTTAACCTACTTTCAACTGTTAACAAGTATTTCAAATATCACCAATGTTATCAATTCAAGACCTTTAACCTATAGGTCATCAGATAATGATTTGGAAATTATTGCTCCAAATTCCTTTTTGAAGCCTTATGGCAATTCAAACCTCATATTCAATGAAGTTTCCACCCCCATATGGAAACAACTTCCTCCCTCACAACAAGACTTAGCCATAACTCTAACTGCTCAAGGAAGAGTTTTGGAGACTTTCAGGGAATTATGGTATGAGTCTTATCTATTAAATTTGCGCCAGACAAGTAGAAATCTCTATCAGTCAGAGTGGACCAACAGAATTAAGGTTGGAGATATAGTTCTGATTCACACCCCTAACAAACCTAGACCCTTCTGGCTTTTGGGCAGAGTTCTGGAAGTCATTGTTGGTGATGACGATAAGATCAGGAGTGTGTTATTAAAAAGGGGAGATGGACAAACCTGTCACTATTCTATTTGTCATCTCTACCCATTGGAGTTATCTATTACCCACTCTGTCTCCAGTGGAGAAACTGATGCTGAAACAAGCAGTGATCTCTCCAATTCAGATGGTCAAAACAATGAAAATACAGATCAAGTTGATCCCTCAAATTCAAATTCAGTTATTCAAAGTAATAGTGATACTGCTATTGTAGATGTACAACCTTCAACTTCAGGTATAAATTCACCTCAACTTGACTCTCAACAGAATCAAATTTCTCAGCTCAATTCAGTCAAAGAAAGACCTCTTAGACAGGCTGCTGTCAAGTGTCAAGAATTCCTTCGCAGGAATTTATCTGATTTGTAAAAAATTTAATTCTTTTAATTGCAATGGTTTTCATTGCAACTCTTCAGTGGGAGGATATAAAAACTATTATATACTTCCACATATATATCTTCTATTTTGCTTATTTAGTAGTTTATTTTAGGATATAAAAACTATTATATATATACTTTCACTTATGTCTCTTCTATTTTATTTTATTTTAGTACCGTATTTGGATGTAAGATATAAAAAAGTCATAAGTATCAACTTATATTATCTTATAATATTTAGTGGAATTTGTACTTTGCCAATATTGGGTATAATTACAAGAATTCACTAAACGCCAAAAAATAACAACTGCGGACTCACTTCAAATTCAATAACGGTCCTAATAAGTCGTGCTTGTGAAATCAAAATTTAAATCAAAAATGTAAGGTTAGGAGGTAAATTGTAATTTTCCCTTTCTCAACCTTTATCAATCTACTTCTATTCTCTTTATCTCTTACTCACCTTACAAATTTAACCTAATAAGTTAGTTAGTTATAATTTAATAAAGCCAAAAGGCCGAGTTATCTTAAAAACTAATAGAGCTTCCTCAAGGACCAAAAAAGTCTTTGAATAACCAACAAACCCAAGGTAAGGCTTATGTAGTTACACAATTGTATTTATATATTAATTTTTTTAGTTTTTATAATATATATATATATATATATATATATATATATATATATATATATATATATATATATATATATATATAGATAGAGAGTAAGAAATATATATATATATATATATATATATATATATATATATATATATATATATATATATATATATATATATATATATATATGCAATCCAATTTTAAGGTATCATAACATAGTATAACATAGTATAACATAGTATAACATAGTATAACATAGTATAACATAGTATAAATGTAATTAAATGTTATAATTTTCGAACCATCTTGTGATCTTGTGTGTGTGTTTCCCTTGTACCTTTCTCAGAAAAATTTCCAGCCAAAAAGTAAAGCAAATATAATATGACTTTGAATATAACAAGCTTATTTTTATAATCACAAATATTTTAGATTTTTAGTAACTAAAACTATTGTATACCATAGTTTATGTGTATACTTCCACATATATATCTTAGGATATAAAAAACTATTATATACTTCCACATATATCTTTTCTATTTTGTTTATTTTAGTGTTGGATATAAAAACTCTTATATGCTTCCACATATATTAATACAATGTTTAGTGGAATTTTATATTTTGTCTCTATTGGATATAATCATCCAGAATTCACTAGATACAACAAAAAAGGTTCATCATTATATAAAAAAACGTTCATAGCGTGAGCACGTGTTCAATCAAATTAATAATAAAAAATGTAAAGAAAAGGAGGTAAATTGTTTATTTTCTATTTCAACTATTTCAACTATCAATCTATCTCTATTCTCTTTGCCTTCAACTAATCAATTTACCTACTAAGTTTAGGCAAGTGCTATTAACTACAGCCTCAGGCTGGAGTTATATTACATAGGTCTGCTACAAGAACTTATCAAAGTGCAACAAAATCTTTGAAAACGAACAAGCTCAAAGTAAGACCATATTGATACACAACTGTTCAATTATATATATTTTTAAATTATTATAAGTATTTTCTCTTGGTATTAAATTTTGAAGGAGAAAGCCTAAAAAAATTTTATGCTTTGTTTTACTTTTTGGCGGGAAATTTTTCAGCGCAAGACACAATGCACACACACACAAAATGGTTCGAAAACTATAACATTGTATTTAAAGTACTATATATTACTCGTCAGAATTACACACCACGCACAAGGGTAATGTATACAGTAGGGTAAGAGTGTCAGTGAACTAGGGCATACTTATTGGACAATGACACAACATGGTGGATTCCCTCCCCAGAACTAGGTTGAGAGTGAGCTGGTGTGTGCCATGGGGTCTCTGTAGGGGTTCTGGAGGTTGGGCGTTGCAAACACAATAAAAGTTAACGTGCGGCGACGGCCGCAGGTGTTGGGTCTGTCTCAATACAGTGAAAGACCCCTCTGGCACGGATGACTGCCTGACACCGTCCTGGCATGCTCTCGATGAGTGTGCGAATGTCCTGGACAGTCGTGCGGTCCCATACGTCGCAGGGTCCGTGGAGGGGGTTGCAGCTGTCGGATCCGACGCTTCAGGATATCCCACAAAATGTTCGATTGGGCCGGAGGTCCAGACTATATAAGCCACCCAATGTAGTAATTTGAACCGTCCTATAGTAG
>JABUQX010105161.1:45000-52500 GCA_015478945.1 Trachelipus rathkii | reverse complement strand
ATATATATATATATATATATATATATATATATATATATATATATATATATATATATATATATATATATATATATATATATATATATATATATATATATATATATATATATATATATATATAAATATATATATATTGCCGATATAGCCTAGTATTTAAATATGGGTGAGGTTAAGGCAATTTAAAAAATATGTAATATATAATATATATATATATAATAATATATATATATATATATATATGTATATATATATATATAATATATATGTATATCTATATATATATATTTATCGATGGCAAATCTATTAAAGACTTTTCTCTCATATTTTTAAATATATATATATTCTCTCTCTCTCTCTCTCTCTCTCTCTCTCTCTCTCTCTCTCTCTCTCTCTCTCTCTCTCTCTCTCTCTACGGGGACGACGGGGTAACTTATATACGCTGTCCCTCCGTCGGCTCGAACCCCCTAAAAAGGAAAAAAAATAACATTTTCTCCAGAGCATAATTTAAAACAATATTTGGCAACTCTTGCTGTCGCACTACTTCAGAAATGGAAGGTTGAAGAGAGCTTACGCTGCCAGACCAAAGATTATACTAATATTTAAGGTGTTATTAATAAATATTAGAGTAAAATAATTTTTTTTTTAAGTTTCATCGATGAAATTTCTTGCAGAAATCAAAAATATTTATTTTCCTGTAGCTGTTATATTTTTTTAGTTACATGCATGATGCTTTCGGGAGGCTGGCCTATATATATATATATATATATATATATATATATATATATATATATATATATATATATATATATATATATATATATATATATATATATATATATATATATATATATATATATATATATATATAAATTATAATGTGTGTTTGTGTCTTTGTGAGTGTGTTTGACAGTTCGTGCGTGAATAAGAAGAAGAAGGAAACCAGCTGTTTCTCGGTTTCTCCTAAAAATGTAAACCGAAACAAATCAGGCAAAATTAGTTAGGCCAAACATGTAAGAACCAGAATATAGAGCAGTAAAAAGAAGCCACATGGGCCTATCAAGACTGTCCCAGTCAACCACTAGCCAAACATGCTCATGCAAATCCACAAAGCACCCTAGGGATTGTAAATAAATTACTATAAATAAAAATCTAACAATTTTGCTTAGAAAAAAAAAATATATATATATATATATATATATATATATATATATATATATATATATATATATATATATATATATATATATATATATATATATATTATATATATATATATATATATATATATATATATATATATATATATATATACCCAAACCATCCACATGCATTAATAACTAAGTTATGGTCACACATGCCATCTAACATTAATAACTACTATAACTAAAAACCCGCCAATTTGGCTTCGTCAATATATTATATGATACCCAACCCATCCATAAACGTATCCAACCCTTTCTTAAATGTTGCAATCGAGTCACACTCAACAACCTCCTCTGGCAGACCATTCCAAAATTTAACAACCCTATTACTGAATACATGCTTTCTTATATCAAGATGGCGTAGCACTGTAACCCTGTATTATGCCCCCTGGTCACCTGTCCATGTTCTACTATGAAAAATTTATTGGTCTCTGTATTATCAATAGATGTAAATATTTTGTAGACTTGTATCATGTCCCCTCTGAGACCTTTCTACAGAAAACATTCCTAACTCCTTCAGCCTCTCCTCATAGCTCTTACCCTCAAACCCAGAAATCATCCTTGTTGCTCTACGTTGCACTCTCTAGCATATCTAAGTCTTTCTTTAAATAAGGGGCCCAAACTTGTGCACAATACTCTATTACTGGCCTAACATAGCTATTATACAGTTTACTTATTACTTCCTTGCTCTTGTAAACAACATTGCGATTTATTATGCCCAGCATCTTATTAGCTTTATTCCTAGCTTCCAAACACTGATTAGCTACTTTCAAATTACTGCTTATAATCACACCTAAATCTTTTTCTTGGTCCACAGACTCAAGCCAATCCCAATTCATATCGTAGTTAAAACTTATTTGAGTAACCTAGGTGAAGAACCTTACACTTCTTTTTACTATAAAAATTCATTTGACACTTATCTGCCCACCCAAGAAGTTTAATCAAGATCATTTTGAATCTTTATACATCCTTCACTATTCCTAACTGAGGTGGCCACTTTAGTATCATCTGCAAACTTAGAAACCTTGCATTTAAGTCCCTGGTCTAAATCATTTATATATTCTCATGTTGATTTATTGCCATTTAGTTGCACACACTGTTTTCTATTTCGCAACCACTCTTTAATCCAACCATGTACCACTCCACCTATAACATACCTATAATTTAAGTATCAGTCTGTATAGAACCTTATCAAAAGCTTTACTAAAGTCAATATACAATATCAACTGGATCTCCTCGGTCAATGCAGTCAGTTAATGTATTCCATAAATTCTAAAAGGTTTGTCTGACACCCTGACCTACCCTTTCTGAAACCGTGCTGGGAGTCATACAATACTTTGTTATCTTCTAAATATTTCTCTATATGACCTTTCAGTAACTTTTCCAGAACCTTTACAACCAGAGATGTTAAACTAACTGGCCTATAATTTCCCAAATCTTCCTTACTACCTTTCTTATAAATAGGCACAACATATGCCATTTTCCAGTCATCTGGTACCTCACCAAATGTTATAGATCGCTTAAAAATCAAATACAGTGCCTTTGCAATGCTGATACTACCCTCCTTCAGAATTCTACCTGCAGCTTTACTTGGATCAATATGATCTAATAAACGTTTAATATCTTTTACGTCAAATTCAAATTCTGTAAGTCTATTTGTTACATGCATGCAAGAACTATTAGTCTCCAAACTATTATCTAATCTTTCCTCAGTAAACACTGAAGCAAAATAAGCATTGAAAATGTTGACCAACTCCTTATCTGAACTCACTAAATTTTCATCAATTTTAATTGGACTAATTGTCCTATTCTTACTTTTAAATTTATAAAAGCTAAAAAGCTTCTTCAGGTCCTTATTACCTTCCTTGCTAAAATTAATTTCTGCCTCTCTCTTTGCCTTTCTTATTGACTGGTTAAGTTCATTTCTATTTTCCTATAATTTTCTAAATCATCTTCCCTATTACTACCCTTGAATATTTTAAAACATCTAAGCTTTTCATTAATTTTCTCTCATCTCTATTCCACCAAACAGGTTTTCTCTTCGCCACCCTAATGGGTTTATTTTTAAAACATACTGACTGAATATTCATTAAAATTTGCTTAAAATGTTCCAACATGATAAAACAGTTTTGGTCTTTAAACTCTTTATCCCAGTCAGTTATACTAAGCATGTCTCGTAATTTGGTAAAATCACCATTTCGGAAATCTAAGATCCTTTCCTTATTAACTTGCAATTTGGGCCCAGATATCACATTCATATTAAATCTAATTATATTAAGGTCACTAGAGTCTAAATTCTCCTCAACTCTAACCTCATCTACCATACTTTCATCGTTAGTTAATATTAAGTCTAATAGTGCATCGTGTCTTGTGGGTTCATGGACCATCTGGCTCAAAAAGTTATCTAGTATACAATTTATAAATACTGAACTACTATGGTCCGTATTAGACAAGGAATCCCATTGAATGCCAGGAAAATTAAAATCACCCATTATGACTATACCTTTTTCTTTACTGTGGCATGCTTAATGTCTTAATATATGTAATAATTATGTTCTTTTATCTCAGTTCTTAATAATTATTTCAATCTATGTTATAATTTTTTTTTATAAAACTCACCTTTCATTTTGCCCGTTTTTTTTGTATAAAAAGCCCAGCCCGGGTGGGTAGGTGGGCAGCTCCCCGGGCAGTTGCCCAGTGCAACCCTGCAATAAACATTTCACCGAAAACACCTCGTTTCCAAGATACAAGGTGATGAAACCTATTTAAACATCAAGTTACAATAAACAGTAAACTAAATTTGGAAAGGTAATTAACAAATTCATTCAATTTATTTAATTATAAGAATGCATACATTGCTGCACAGAAGAAAATATACAACAGAAATAGTACGAAGCAATGGTGCACTAAGGTTATAACAAATGTTGAAAATGAGCACCCTAGCGGCAATACAGGCCTCTATTCTGCGACGCATTGATTGGCCGGACATGTTCAAATATACCGTGTGTGTCCCGAATTGTCTCACAAGATGCGATTATGCGAGCCCTTAATTCTTCGAGACTTTCAACTGTTGCTGTATAAACCAAATGTTTCAGGTGACCCCACAAGAAGAAATCCAATGCATTTAGGTCTGGAGACTGCGGAGGCCAAGGTTCTGTACCTCCTCGACCTATCCTATATACAGTGTTCAAATAGTTACGAGCAACTAAACTGAAATGAGCTGGAGCGCCGTCGTGCATGAAATACATTTTCGATCTTAATTGTAATGGGACGTCTTCCAGTAGTGTAGGCAAGTCATGTTCAAGAAATTGGCGATAAACGTCTCCAGTAAGCCTTGCTGGTAAAAAGAATGGACCTATCAAATGGTCGCCAACAATTCCGACCCATACATTCAATGAAAACTGGTGTTGATGGCGGCTTTCAACTATTGTATGTGGGTTCTCATCAGCCCATATGTGATTGTTGTGGAAGTTCGATATGGCGTCTCTGGAAAATTTGCCTCATCGGTGAACAATATTTCTGCTAAATGGTGAAGATTGTCTGCAATTTTCTGTTGCATCCATCGACACAAAGCTACTCTTGCAGGAAAATCTGTTAGTACAAGTGCCTGCACTCGTTGGATGTGATAAGGGTACAGAAGTTGATTTTTCAATACCCTGAAAACTGTCGAATGACTTACATGTAGTGTTGCAGCAATCTTTCTGGTACTTGTTGTAGGACTGTCCTCAAGTTCTTGGAGAACCTGTTCTTCGACATCTGGAGTTGATACTGTGCGAGGTCGCCCGTTTCCATTAGTAAGTTTTTTAAAACTTCCTGTTTCTCTAAGACGTTGATGGAGACGTGCAAACATAGTATGATGCGGGATGACACGATTAGGGTACATTTCTTCATAGAGACGCATGGCTGCTAATGAATTACCATTCGTACGACCGTAAACAAAATGCATATAGCACATTTCACTATTTGTGTAATTCATTTTGAAAATATGAGCAACACTTGAACACAGAGAACTTGACGCGACACGGACTAGTATATGTATAAATGAAGCGAGATACGGAACTAGTAAATAACAGGTAGGTAACCTTTCCTACGGTATATTTGTGCTTATTATTAAAGGTTGAGATGTGGCACGGGACGGGCAATGGAATATATCAGATATGTCCCACATAAGTTTCATCACCTTGTATCTTGGAAACGAGGCGTTTTCGGTGAAATGTTTATTGACACATTATCTTATATTTATGCAAGGAATATCATATTTAATTTTTTTTCGCAATATTAACGTGTTTATGTATATTATATATATATATATATATATATATATATATATATATATATATATATATATATATATATATATATATATATATATATATATATATATATATATATATATATATATATATATATATATATATATATATATATATATATATATATATATATATATATATATATATATATATATATCGTAAATCTGAACTTATAAATGCTAAAGGGGTTTCCGCTTACTCGCACCTGTAGAATCCTGTCCAAAACGGTCCAACATCCCACCATACATTTTGCCACTGATTCTGTCAATATTTGTCCAACATCCTGTTATTAGCTTCCTTTCAAACATACACGAACGTTTCTTCATCCGACAACAACTCCAAGCACTGAAATTCCTCCAGATCTAATATATGTTATAGTAGTCTACACTGCCTACCAGTGATGGGCAAATTCGGATTCGAATCCGGATTCGACCATTATATAAATATATGCTCGAATCCGGATTCGAATCCGAATTTGCCCATCAATGCTGCCTACCCACCAATTTCAACATTTTTTCTAGTTTTCTAATCTCTTTAAGATGATATATATATATATATATATATATATATATATATATATATATATATATATATATATATATATATATATATAATATATATATATATATATATATATATATATATATATATATATATATATATATATATATATATATAGAGAGAAGAGAGAGAGAGAGAGAGAGAGAGAGATTCAAAATTCTTTTTTTCAAATTTATTCGTGCGATTTCACTGGGTGAACGAAAATTTCGTACCCGCGAATTTTCGTATTTTTTCGCTCGTACAGCAAGGTATGACGCTTGGCCTAGTCCTATATATTATTATATGAAATATGAAGATCTATGTACGCCCATAGCTTGGAATTTTACTCTTAAGAACAGAGTAGGAAGGAAAATTTCCAAATGAATTTAATTATTATAATTGTTATTACTAAAGTAGTTGCTTTTCTTTAAATTTATTTTATAAATCAGTTTCTTTTTTCACTTTCAAATAAAATTGTAATAATTTATTTAACTTTACCATTTAAATTATTTTATTAAAAAGACTCAAAAATATTGGGTAGGAGCTACCTACCCTATGCATACGTCCATGATATATATATATATATATATATATATATATATATATATATATATATATATATATATATATATATATATATATATATATATATATATATATATATATATATATATATATATATACTAGTTGTTTGTAACCAAATATCTATGGTTTTTAGTTTAATAACTAAGATTTTATTTTCAACAAGGTTTTCATTATTAAATTTCATTATAAGTGAATCCTGATTAAATATAAAAAATGAGTAATACACACATGGAATGTTGTTGTCTTATCTACACTGTTAACTTTGTGAAACTTTTATAATTTCCCTTTTATCAACAATCGTATTACTCTACTTACATTCTTTTTCATATACCGTATGTGGTTAACAGTAATCTTCACATTATGTACATTCAATTTAATAAAATGCATCAAGAACATGTTAGAATCAGGGCTGTGGAATAGAGATCGATATAATGGAATCGGCAATTTTTTGGGTGAAATGGAATGGGAGTTGGGTTTCAAAGTCTGGTGGGGTCAGAGTTGGTAAGTTTCTGATTTTTACCAGTTTAGGTTTCTCAGTTTAATTTCTATTCTGTTAAAATACGTTTTCACTTTTCTGTGGGATGTAATCTTGCAAGCAGGGCTGCGAAACCTAAAACGGAGCCCGAAATCACTAAACTGGATTCAGAGCTACATGGTCCAAACCAGTCGGAATTGGAGCAGGAACTAGAGTTGGTTCTGAAATTCAATTGGAGTCTGAAATGGTATCAGAGTCGGTAAACTTTGAATTTTAACCGACCTCAATTTTTCAAATTTTGTTAGCGATTTAGAAACTTAAACAAATAAAAAGGACAAAAAATAAAATTTGTAAATACTGCTCCCGGAATTAATATCTTTTATAA
>JABUQX010105161.1:35000-40000 GCA_015478945.1 Trachelipus rathkii | reverse complement strand
AGTACAGAAGGCCTTTGTAGGTTCCATAGGAAATTTTTGCACCATTCATTTCGATGTGAGGGTCGATATTGTCCAATGTACACCTTGATATCGCAACCCCCGGCAACTCCTCCACCCCCACAACAGAACGTCAACATTTCAAAAAATGGAAAGGCTGGTCCGTGAGGCGACTCCCGGGCCAGATGGGGGTAAATATGTGGGGAAATGACGCTTTTGTAAGTAGAGACCTTTGCGATTGTTTACCCTGTAACTTTTGTATGAATAAATCAAATTTTGGGCGGGGAAATATTAATTTTAACTATAGTAGAAGACGTTATTATAACGATAATCATAATAACAGTAGAATTTATAGTCGTAATTATAATAATAGAAATTACAGTAACCATAGTGTTGACGATTTTTATAATAATAATTGCTATGGTAACGAAAATATTAGTTGTAACAATAATAATTATAATAATAATGCACGTGTCGGTTATAATAATTTCTATAATAATAATGAGCATGCTAATCTTAATGGCCATAATAGTAATAGGTATTTTAGTAATAATTGTAATTATATTAATCGTGGGTATGATGGAAATGTTAATTATATTAATAGATTTAAATGGAGTAGAAATATCACTTGTAAGGATGATCAAGGGCAGGGGGGGATTCCTAGTGATTCACCCCCTCCCCCACAGAAGTCGCTTGTCACTGAGTCAGTAGGAGTAGAGTCATCTTCAACTTTAAATTGTAACTCAACGCATGATGAGGTTAATAACAATAATAGCAATAATAATAATAATGATTGTAGAACTAGGAATGATAGTCGTAGTGATGGCAATAACGGTTTTGTAAGTTCTTATAATTGTATTGAAAATAATAACGCTGTGACTTTTGAAAACAATAGCTTTGTGAATGAGTCGCTGCCTCCACCGACGGAGTCAACCTATCCCCCTACCCCAGTCACTGGGAAGAAGGCGGGAATGGAGGCGATTCTGACTTGTGAATCTATACTTATTGATAAAAATAATGATAAAAATGAATTTGTAATTAATGAAAGGGGCGAAATTCCCTTTCTGAAAATGAATTGTATTAGTTTTAGAGATGAAGGAGGTTCTTCTTCTTCCGATAAGCATGAGGGATCATTAATTTTAAGAAATAATGCATGTGACTTGTCTGATAATGCTGTGGTGGAAGTTTCTGGCAACTCAACTAAAATCGTTGCTGCTGTTAAAGAAGTAGTTTTTGATAAATTGTATTATATTTCGGACGCAACTAACAATGAGACTTATTTACTAGACTGTGGGAGTTGCCTCGACCTTTTAATTGCTACTGAATTGGATAAGGAGGAGGCCCCGATTGGGAGTGCCAGGGCCGCGAACGGAGGCTGTATCCATATTTATAAAAAAATAATGACTAAAGTTGACTTGGGGTTAGGCAGACCTTATGACTTGCATGCATACGCTTCAGATATTAAATTCAATGTCTTGGGCATGCCTTTTCTCAAAAAACACGGGTTCATCATTGACTTTAGGTACCATTTTTTACTAGATACCAGCACGAAACGTAGTATTTCTCTTAGTAATGAGGCTTTTGATTTTTCGGAACATGTTCGAAATTCTATCTTCCCTCTGGCCGCTGTCTCTTTAAATATACCGCTTTGCGAATACGAATTAGTTAATAATTTAATTAGGAAGTACCAAGTCTTATTCTTAAATCCTTATAAAGCACCTAATTTAGATTTAAAGAATGATCAGCTCAAAAGATGGCGCTTTATTTGTACAAAGTACCGGAGAAAAGGGGGCGGGGCTTATTTTGACAGCTGTGAGAACAACTTCGTCGCTCAGTCACGACTTGATAGTAATGAAACTATGGGGGAGGGGGGGGGGGGAAGTTTGTACTATTGGAGAGGGGGGTGAAGATTGCACTGTTGATGAGGGGGGAGGGGAGAGAGAAGAATGTCCTTTGAAGGAGGAAATTTTATGCGAGTTAGCGGCAAACTACCCATACCATGTGACTGTTAATGGATCGCCGATACAATTGAGGAGTAGAACCATAGCTCCACATCTTTTTGAGAAAGCAAGGGAGGAAATCAATAAATTATTGGACGCAGGGGTCATTTCGCGGGGGAGAAGCAATTGGGGTTTTCCAACTAGCTTTTTGCCAAAGTCGGACGGAAGGGTTCGTTTGGTCGTTGATCTGAGGTTATTAAACCAAAGATCAACCTCTGACAATTTTACCCTACCCAAGATTAAGGATATTATATTGCAATTGCAACATTGCAAGTTATTAACAAGGCTAGACGTTCGGCAAGCTTACTATAACGTGCCAGTCAGCGAGGAAACGAAGAAATATTTCACTATTACTTGTCCATTTGGTAATTACAGTTTTAACTATTTAATACAAGGACATAAGTGTTCTTCTAGTGCCTTCCAGCGCTTCATGTCAATCTTGTTTGGAGATTTAAGGAACGTTTTTGTTTATTTAGATGACATCTTAATTGCCAGTTCGACTCTTGAAGAGCATGTTGCAATGTTGGAGAAAGTTTTAGAAAGATTAAAGTATATGAAAATTTATCTGAACCCAGAAAAATGTGTACTTGCAGTCGAAGAAACGGACTTTCTAGGTTTCAATGTTAGCGAGAAGGGGGTTAAGCCTAGTAAGGAGAAAATCGATGCAGTGGTGAATGTTGCAAGGCCAACAACTATCAAACAACTTAGGGCTTTCCTCGGTCTATATAACTTCTGCCGAATCAATATAGTAGGGGCGGCTCAATTGTTGCAACCCCTAACGAAAATGTTGAAAGGAAAACCCGCCTCCAATAAAAGGATTTCCTGGGGGGTAGAAGCCGAGCGAGCGTTTCTAGAAGCTAAAGCAGCAATGGTGAGTGCCACCCTGTTGTCGTTCCCTGATGAAGGAACTGAGTTACTAGTATACACGAAGGTAAGCGAACTCACTATAGCTAGTGCACTGATGGGAGAAGAAGATAATCAAACAAAGATTTTCGCGCTTTATAGTACCATACTCACCGAGGCAGAAGTGGCCCTACCACAGCTGGTTAAGGAGCTCTTATGCGTCAAAAACAGTTTACAAAAATATGCTTACTTAATTGCCAATAAGAGAATCACTGTCTGTACTAGCAACAGTGGGTTAATCACAGCTTATACGAAAAAGAGTGCCGAAAGAATTCATAATATTCGAGAGGTAAATTTATTGAATGCCATTGCAAATTTTGACGTTGAATTTAAATTGGTCTCTAAGGCTAAAAATAAATTGGCGATAATTTTAACAGAATTGGCTAACGAAAGAGATAAAATCATAGAGGCTGGGGAGTTGCAATTGCAACTGGCTTGTATAGAAAATGGGGAGTGGGCGTGGCCAAAACAAAATACTATGGAGACGGAGTTACAACTGGAGGAGGAGTTTAGTGGATGGAATTCTCTGAATTCCGTAGTGGAAGGGTTGAGCCCTTTAAATCGCACGTTAAAAGAAAAAGACTTACTGGAGTATTATAATAATAATAATAAAAATAATGATAATGATAATAATGATAATAATGATAATAATAATAATAATAATAATAATAATAATAATAATAATAATAATAATAATAATAATAATAATAATGAAAATAATAAT
Organism: Trachelipus rathkii; assembly: GCA_015478945.1. Classification (NCBI taxonomy): domain Eukaryota; kingdom Metazoa; phylum Arthropoda; class Malacostraca; order Isopoda; family Trachelipodidae; genus Trachelipus; species Trachelipus rathkii. Next base: position 36,376 of record JABUQX010105161.1, on the reverse strand, counting down.
AATAATAATAATAATAATAATAATAATAATAATAATAAAAACAATAATAATAATAATAATAATAATAATAATAATAATAATAATAATAATAATAATAATAATAATAATAATAATGAAAATAATAATAATAATAATAATAATAATAATAATAATAATAATAATAATAATAATAATAATAATAATAATAATAATAATAATAATAATAATAATAATAATAAAAATAATAATGAAAGCAATAGTAGTAGTAGTAGTAGTAGTAGTAGTAGTAGTAGTAATAATGATGGTAATAGTGGTAATAATGGCGGTAGTAGTAGTAGTAGTAGTAGTAGTAGTAGTAGTAGTAGTAGTAATAATAATGGTAACAATGATAGTAGTAGCGAAGCTGGTGATGATAATGACTTTGATGATTTTGTAATAAATGCTATAACTTACAGTAAAAAAGGGTTAAATGGAATGATGAAGAAAATTCAGGATGGGGTAGATTTCAAAGAGATAGCTATAGAACAGGAGACTGATGGTTATATAAGAGACCTAATAAAGGGGCTGAAAACTAGTGGGTTGAAGGCCTGTTACAAGGAGTTCATCCATCGGGGCGAGGAGCTGTCCTTGGCGGTTGACATCTCCACAGGCACAGCTAGAATATTGGTACCGGAAAATCTGGTGGATGATGTCATAGGAAAAATACATAATACAAATCACTTGGGAATTAAACGGACCTTGACTATTCTGAAAGCGGATTTTGCCTTCAGATTCATGCATAGTAGAGTAAAGAAATTTATACAGAGTTGTGATGTCTGTCAAAAAAATAAAAGCGTTAGAAGGATATCTCCAGAATTCGGCAGGTTTAAGGAAGTCACGGAAAAGTTTGACACCCTCCATGTGGATTTGTGTAAGTTACCCTACAGTATGGGATTCAATTATCTGCTTGTTTTTATCGACAGATTTAGTAAGTATCCCTTCGCCTACCCTCTTAGGCAGGCGACGGTCGACTCGGTGTTGAATGTGTTAGTGGGCGAAATTTTTCCGTTCTGTGGCTCTATAAAAAGGCTCATCTCGGACCGGGGAAGCCAGTTCACCGCCAAAATATTTAATGACGTGTGTAACCTACTCAACATAGATAATATTATCACGACGCCTAATTCCCCTCGTTCGAACGGACTGGCAGAAAAATTGAACCAAGCCCTCATAGTGACACTAAGGTGTATGATTAATGATGAAGAGAATGAAGGATTAAAATGGCCTGAAATTTTGCCTTGGGCTCTGTACTGTTTGAGAATTAGCCCTCTAAATGACCAAGGGGTCACCCCCAGTGTGCTTATGTTCGGCCAAAATCTATCAGTGCCAGGAAGCTTGTTGCAGAAGGAGGCACTCAGTGC
>JABUQX010105161.1:0-7500 GCA_015478945.1 Trachelipus rathkii | reverse complement strand
GTGCCAAGTGAGTGCCAATGAGTGCCAATGAGTGCCAGGAGTGGCAATGAGTGCCAAGTGAGTGCCACCATTTAGTGCCAAGTTGAGTGCCACATGAGTGCCAACTGAGTGCACTTTCGAAGCTTTTCTAGCCTCCCCTGAGCCTAGAATAGCCCTAATATGGGTGTCTACCCCTAGGTAATAAGGTATGAGGAATCGATTGGTGTATATTACAATCTGCTAGAATGCTTCCTACTATGAGTTAGTATTTTTATAACACTTATAAGCACTTACACTCGCCATAGACACTTACACTAGCCATATACACTTACACTCACATGCACAGGTACACTTACACTTACACTCACACACTCGAAGCTCAATTTTGTTGCCTCATCTTTGATGAAGTCATCTTTGATACCACCTATATTGATGATTCATCTTTGATGACTCATCTTTTGTCTACCTCTATCATAAGCTGCCCACCAGGCCGCAGCATGATCCCACCCGCGAAGGCCATGACCCCGACCCGCGAGGTGCGTCCCGCCGCAACGCCGCCCGCGCGATGCCCGCCCGCAGGCGCCATATCCCCGCGTATCCGCCCGCCGCGTGCGCCCGCAGGCGCCATATCCCCGCGTATCCGCCCGCCGCGTGCACCCGCAGGCGCAATATTCCCGCACGAATGAATATATATATATATACTATGAGTCATTCATTTTTATTTCATACTTAAACATTTTTATTAAAAACATTTTCGCGAACCTAAAACTGTAAATCATTACAGACATCTTTTATATTTTACTTAATACTTTTTAATTTATAAATTTTTAAAAATTGTATGTAAGAAGAAAAAAACCAGAGTGTCTGATATATAAACATTTTATATTACTACAATTGTACGAAATTTTATTAAAAACATTAACATTACATACCTTAAAGCAGTAAATCAGTAAATCAATAGAGGTGTTACCTAACACCTAAGGGATTAGTATGCTTTTGTTTTACTGCTTTACTGCTTTAACTCATGTTTTACTGCTTTAACTCATATGTTTTATGCTTTAACTCATATATTTATTAACATTACATATCTTAAAGCAGTAAATCAAGTAAATCAATAGAGGTGTTACACAGCAACAAGGGGTTAGATACTTTTGTTTTTACTGCTTTACTGCTTCTTAAACTCATGTTTTACTGCTTTATCTCATATGTTTTACTGCTTTAACTCACATATTATAAAATACATACCTTAAAGCAGTTAAATCAGTAAATCAATAGAGGTGTTACATAGCAACAAGGGTTAGTATACTTTGTTTTACTGTTTTACTGCTTTAACTCACTGTTTTACTGCTTTAACTCATATGTTTTACTGCTTTAACTCATATATTTATTAACATTACATACCTTAAAGCAGTAAATCAGTAAATCAATAGAGGTGTCACCTAACACCAAGGGGGATTAGTATGCTTTTGTTTTACTGCTTTATTGCTTTAACTCATGTTTTACTGCTTTAACTCATATGTTTTACTGCTTTAACTCATATATTATCATATTAACATACCTTAAAGCAGTAAATCAGAAATCAATAGAGTGTGACGTTAACACCGAGCGGGGATTAGTATGCTTTTTTTTACTGGCTTTACCTGCTTTAACTCATTCTGCTTTACTGCTTTAACTTTCTGCTTTACTGCTTTAACTTTCTGTTTTACTGCTTTAACTCATATATTTATTAACATTATGTTTTTTATTTTGTTTTAATACTTTTTATTTATTTTATTATTATTTTTATTTATTTTTATTATTATTTTTATTATTTTATTATTATTTTTATTTTTATTATTATACTTAGTGTTATTTACTTCATGCCTATTGTTATTATTATTTAGAACACACATACACACTCACACACACACACACACACACACACACACACACACACACACTTACACATATACACACATTCACTATGACACTTATACACACATTCACTATGACACTTACATTTACCCATAGACACTTACATTTACACTTATACACACGCGGACACACTTACACTTATACACACATTCACTATTACACTTATACACACACATTCACTATGACACTTACATTTACCCATAGACACTTACATTTACACTTACACACACACACACACACACACAGATTTACTTACACTCACACACAGATTTACTTACACACGCAGATTTACTTACACTCACACAGATTTACTTACACTCACACACAGATTTACTTACACTCACACAGATTTACTTACACACACACACACACACACACACAGATTTACTTACACACACAGATTTACTTACACTCACACAGAATTTACTTACACCACACACACACACACGCACACTCACTTACACATATAAGGTATAATTTATTAAAACATTTTATGTTTTAATTAAACACGTACATTTATATTACTCATTCAAATATAACTAAAATTATTTCAAAGTTTCTTAAAACTTCTATAATAAATCAATCATTATCTTTGAACAAAGAATTTATTATTAACTGTTAATACTTTTTGTTTATAAATTTTATAACTATCAAGTTTTAAAATAATTTTTACTAAAATTTTATGAAATTTTATTAAAAACATATATTTTACGTACCTTAAAGCAATAAATCAGTAAATCAGTAAGGTCAGCCCCTAGCACCCCTCTACACCAAGCTATGCCACGTTTTGTTCTATTGACTTACTGCTTTACATCATCTTTAGCCATGTAATAAGTATAAAAATAACAAAATAAGTTCTTCTCTGCTAACATAACATGTATTTATTAAAATCTTTCTAAGTTCTTATTTAAAAATAACAATTATTCACTTACATTTATATTATTCGCTCGATGTTAACTAAAAATATTTAAAAGTAATATTACGCCGGCGGGTTCATGCGGCTGTTCCGCACCGGATCGCGCTTGCGGGCGCTCTTGCGGGGGCTCTTGCGTTTTGCTTCACGTGATCTACTATAAATCTAGTGAATTAATTATTATCTATTCTAGTAAAATTAATAATTATTCCTCAATGTAAGTATTTATTATAAATATGATATACACTTAGTAAAAATAAAACACTTTTAATACAAATCAAATAACTTGTGCACCGCTTAACAGCTAAAATGACTATGATTTAAAATGAGTTTGGGTCTAAAAGATAATAAAACACACACCTGCTTAAATACAAGTTAAAGAACAAAGGTTAATTTCAAAGAGACTATAAAATATTCTTCGACCAATCACATTACGAGTCATATAGAGATAAGGATACTCCGACCATGCACAAGTAAGGAAAACATTTCCTTTTCACCTGCTTAAAGGATCTTACCGATCAGCCATGTTTCAGTATTTGAAATAATATTTATAAAAATAATAATAATAACATTGATTTTTTGTCTATACTGGAATTACCTTTTGACCTGGTATTAGGCTAAATCAGCATGGGATACAAAATGCTTATCCTAAATTTAGCCTAAATTAGGCCTAACGTAGTTATTGCACCACATTTTAGCAGAAAAAGGTCAGTTGAATATATTTTGACCTGGAATTAGGCCTAAATCGCCCCGGGCTACAAAAAGGATTATCCTAAATTTAGACCTAAAGTAGTTATTTCAACACATTTTACAAAGAGAGGTCAGTTTCGTATCTGTAAGGAGTGCGGGTTGTTGTGTTTTCTCGTGGTGGATTGTCGTCAATGTACATAGATATAATAATAATAATAAAGAATAAAAACGAATTATTTAAAAAAAACTTGAAATATTTTTTAGTTAACATCGAGGAATAATATAATGTAATGAATAATAAGCTGTTATTTTTAAATAAAAACCTAGAATGATTTAATAAAATACATGTTATGTTAGCAGAAAGAACTTATTTTTGTTATTTTTATACTTATTACAAGGCTAAAGATGATGTAAAGCAGTAAGTCAATAGAACAAAACGTGGCATAGCTTGGTGTAGAGGGGTGCTAGGGGCTGACCTTACTGATTTATTGCTTTAAGGTACGTAAAATATATGTTTTTAATAAAATTTCATAAAATTTTAGTAAAAGTTATTTTAAAACTTGATAGTTATAAAATTTATAAACAAAAAGTATTAACAGTTAATAATAAATTCTTTGTTCAAAGATAATGATTGATTTATTATAGAAGTTTTAAGAAACTTTGAAATAATTTTAGTTATATTTGAATGAGTAATATAAATGTACGTGTTTAATTAAAACATAAAATATTTTAATAAATTATACGTTATATGTGTAAGTGAGTGTGCGTGTGTGGTGTGTGTGTGTAAGTAAATCTGTGTGTGAGTGTAAGTAAATCGGTGTGTGTAAGTAAATCTGTGTGTGTAAGTAAATCTGTGTGTGAGTGTAAGTAAATCTGTGTGAGTGTAAGTAAATCTGTGTGTGAGTGTAAGTAAATCTGTGTGTGAGTGTAAGTAAATCTGTGTGACAGTGTAAGTAAATCTGCGTGTGTAAGTAAATCTGGTGTGAGTGTAAGTAAATCTGTGTGTGAGTGTGTTGTGTGTGTGTTGTGTGTGTGGTGTGTAAGTGTAAAATGTAAGTGTCTATGGGTAAATGTAAGTGTCATAGTGAATGTGTGTATAAGTCATAGTGAATGTGTGTATAAGTGTAAGTGTGTCCGTGTGTGTATAAGTGTAAATGTAAGTGTCTATGGGTAAATGTAAGTGTCATAGTGAATGTGTGTATAAGTGTCATAGTGAATGTGTGTATAAGTGTAAGTGTGTGTGGGTGTGTGTGTGTGTGTGTGTGTGTGTGTGTTGTGTGTGTGTGTGTGTGTGTGTGTGTTTGTGTGTCTAAAATTAATAAAAATAGGCATGAAGTAAAAAAAACACTAAGTATAATAAAAAAAAAAAAAAAATAAAATAATAAAAATAATAAAAATAATAATAAAAATAAATAAAAATAATAATAATAAATAAAAAGTATTAAAACAAAATAAAAAACATAATGTTAATAAAATATATGAGTTAAAGCAGTAAAACATAATGAGTTAAAGCAGTTAAACATGAGTTAAAGCAGTAAAACATGAGTTTAAAGCAGTAAAAACATGAGTTAAAGCAGAAAAGCAGTAAACAAAAGCATACTAATCCCTCCTTGGTGTTAGGTCACACCTCTATTGATTTTACTAATTTACTGCTTTAAGGTATGTAATGTTAATAAATATAATGAGTTAAAGCAGTAAAAAATATGAGTTTAAAGCAGTAAAAACATGAGTTAAAGCAGTAGAGCAGCAGTATAACAAAAGCATACTAATCCCCCTTGGTTAGGTCACACCTCGTATTTGATTACTTGATTACTCTTTAAGCGTTATGTAATAATTAATAAATATAGAGTTAAAGCAGTAAAACATAAGAGTTAAAGCAGTTGTAGATGATTAAGTTAAAGCAGTAAAGCAGTAAAACAAAAGCATACTAATCCCCCCTTGGTGTTAGGTAACACCTCTATTGATTTACTGATTTACTGCTTTAGGTTGTAATTTTAATAAATGAGTGAGTTAAAGCAGTAAAACATATGAGATAACAGTAAAACATGAGTTAAAGCAGTAAACATGGTAAAACAAAAGTATACTAACCCCTTGTTGCTATGTAACACCTCTATGGATTTAGCTGATTTACTGCTTTTAAGATAGTGTGAATTTTAATTAAATATGTGAGTTGTAAAGCAGTAAAAACATATGACTTAAAGCAGTAAAACATGAGTTAAAGCAGTAAAGCAGTAAAAACAAAAGCATACTAATCCCCTTAGGTGTTAGGTAACATACCTCTTATGATTTACTGATTTACTGCTTTAGGTATGTAATGTTAATGGTTTTAATAAAATTTCGTACAATTGTAGTAAAATAAAATGTTTATATATCAGACACTCTGGTTTTTTTCTTCCTACATACAATTTTTAAAAATTTATAAATTAAAAAGTATTAAGTAAAATATAAAAGATGTCTGTAATGAGTTACAGTTTTAGGTTCGCGAAAATGATTTTAATAAAAATGTTTAAGTATGAAATAAAAATGAATGACTCCATAGTATTATTATTAAATATATTTTTTCTTCGTGCGGGAATATTTGCGCCTGTGGGCTGCACGTGGCGGATGCGGGTACGCGGCGGGACGCACCTGCGGGTGCGGGTTCGTGGGTCTTCACGCGGTGGGATCATGCTGCGGCCTGGTGGGCAGCTTATGATCTAGAGGTAGACAAAGATGAGTCATCAAAGATGAATCATCAATATAGGTGGTATCAAAGATGACTTCATCAAAGATGAGTCATCAAAGATGAGGCAACAAAATTGAGCTTCGAGTGTGTGAGTGTAAGTGTAAGTTACCTGTGCGTGTGAGTGTAATGTTATATGGCTAGTGTAAGTTTTCTATGGCGAGTGAAGTGTTATAGTGTTAGAAAAATACTAACTCATAGTAGGAAGCATTTTAGCAACTTGTAATAAACACCAATCGATTCCTCATACTTATTACCATAGGCGGTAGACACCAGTATTAGGGCATTCTAGGCTCCAAGGAAGGCTAGAAAAGGGCTGTGAAAAAAAGTGCACTCGTTGGCACTATGTGGCACTCATTGGACTATGTGGCACTCACTTGGCCCTCATTGGCACTCACTTGGCACTCTTGGCACTCATGGCACTCCACTTGGCACTCACTGGCACTCACTTGGCACTCACATAGAATAATCATAGAACACTAATAGAACATCACTAGATACTTCTTACGGTGATTGGGAACCATCAAAGCCATCAAAAAAGCTACAAGGTCAAAAAAAGTTACAATGCCAAAATTGTACCCTGGAATACAAAAGGGTTGACCGAAAAATTTGGGTTCTCAAAATTGCACCCTGGAAGACCAAAGGGTCGCCGAAAAATTAGGGATGCCGAAAAATTAGGGATGGCAAAAAATTAGGGTGGGCCAAAATTAACCCATGGAAGACCAAAGGGTTGGTAGTGTGTTTGTACGTGTGTATAAGTGTAATGTAAGTGTCATAGTGAATGTGTGTATAAGTGTCATAGTGAATGTGTGTATAAGTGTAAGTGTGGTTGTGTGTGTGTGTGTGTGTTGTGTGAGAGTGTGTTGTGTGTGTGGCGTGTGTGTGTGTGTGCGACCGCAGATGGAAATAAGTTAGGACAGATCCAAACAGGTCAGATACCTACATGACCTCATGTTAGCACAGATACCTTTACCAAAAGCAAGGGTGGCAGGCACTCTCTGAGCCTCCAAGGCTGGGGTGGAGGCTAGGTTGTAGATGCAGGCGCTGGTGTAGGCTAGGTTGTAGTGTTACGCTAGGTGGAAGGCTGGGTGGAGGCTAGGTGTAGGTGTAGGTCTAGGTGAATTCTGGGTGGAGGCCAGTGTAGGTGTAGGGCTAGTGAAAGGCTGGGTGGAGGCTAGTGTAGGTGTAGGCTGGGTTAGGCTATGTTGAGCAGGTTAGGCTAGGTGTAGGCTCAGCAAAACATCAAAAAAGGGGCTAAGCCCCTAAAGTGAAGATCTCATCT
>JABUQX010105160.1:0-13437 GCA_015478945.1 Trachelipus rathkii | reverse complement strand
TTTGTGAAGCTGTCTTTCAGCAATTTGGCATGTATTGCTTCTTGTCTTCTTGGGTAGCTGGCAGGAGGTCCCAACATATCCAGATGGACTTTGGAAAAAGGTTCATAGGGGGTATGCTTTATGGCGGTATTTTTCAAAAGACTTACTCTCTTGACAGAGGTGCAGGTGGTGCAATGTTCTTTCACCAGCGTATATAATTTCAGAATATATACTTTTCCCTGATTCTATATACTGTTCAGCGTTCAACACCACAGTGGCCTGATGGGAGAGAGCATGATTAAATTCAATGATGGAATATATCATGGAGTCAGGGACCTGAATCAGAAAGCCACCATTTTTGTGCTGCATAGTGCAGAATATATCATCAATTAAAAACGTGCGGAAAAGTGTCAGCAGAAGTGTCTTGGTTGCTGAAGAGTCTGTTATGAGTAACGGTTTAGAAATCATAAAGATCTTTCATAATCTATTGCACGCTCTTTGCTCCTCTTACAAAAATTTTTCTTTGGTGAGGTGGGAAGCGTGCTTGGCAAACCGGGTATTTTTGAGCGAAAAAGTATGAGTTAAAGGAGGGGGATTTCTGCTCAGATAATCGAATTATATTCAGTTTACCTTGCTTATATATAATGGTGGGGTTGAAGTGCGAGATAAACAAGTTTCATCTCTCAAGACGCCCGGAGAGTTGTCTTTGTCTGATGAGATGGATCAGAGGTTGATTGTCTGTAATAATTGTCACTTCATAACCAAAAAATAGTGTTCCGAAATTTGCGTAGTGCAAAAACTATTGCCAAAGCTTCCTTTTCTATGGTGTGGTAATTTGTTTCCGCTTTTGAAAGCGATCTAGAGAAATGAAATCGCACGCTTTTTCTTTTGTTTTCATCAAGTTGAAATAAAACCGCTCCCAGAGCTACGTTTGAGTCCGCGTCCGTGTTGATGAAAAAAGGCTTGCTATAGTCTGGATAACAGACAAGGTTGCAATAACAGTTTTTTTTAAGATATCGGAAAGTCTTCCCGTTGCCCAAATCAGAGTAAAATCGAATACTTTACGTATCAGCTGTGTGAATGGGCTTGATATTTGGGAGCAATTGCTAATAAATGAAAATAATTAGAAACCGAAAGACTCGCGTTTTGAGACGTTTGTAGGGGGCTTGAACGCTGTGAGAGTTTTGAGTTTTTTAGGGTCAGGAGAAATTCCATCTTTGGAAATTTTGAAGCCTAGGAAGAGCAAGCTGGTCCTAAAGAATTTACATTTTGAGAGTTTCATCCTTAACTTGTTTTTTCGAAATGAGTCAAAGACTTTATTTATGTTTTCAATGCGGTTTTGCAAAGAAGTCCCCATGATAAGAACGTCGTCAATGAAAACTCTTCAGGCGTCGCCCAACAGACGATGTAACGTTGATTAGATCAGCTTGGCGAAGGCGGAAGGGGCATTTGCTAATCCGAAATTCAAACGAGTTGGACAAAATTGTCCTCTTGTTGTTCTAAATGCAAGGAGCGGTTGCGCGTCTTTTTCGATTTCCATAGAATTATGGGCATCTTTAAGGTCAAGCGACGTAAAGATGCAACTGTTACCTAGAGAACTTAAGATGTCGTTTATACATGGCAAAGGGAAGCGGGTCAGGATTGTGTGAGAATTAAGGAGGCGATAGTCGACCACGACCCTTGGTTTATTACAGTTTTCTTCGGGATTACCAAAAGAGGGGCAGAATGTTGGCTGGAGATGGGTTTGATATACCCTTTTTTTTGAGAATCATCAACCCATTCTTCAATTTGTGTGAGCTATTTGTGGGGCAATCTGTACTGAGGCCGGTATAAAACTTTTGGCGCGTCTTCTTTGAGTTATTTTAAATTTCATTAGTGGACAGATTGGGACCTCGTCGTCCTCTATAACTATTATATCTTTGTATTCCAATAGAAGATCCAATAATTTTTCTAGTTAATTAGGATCTGTTAAAGTTGCACATTCATCTCTTCAAGCTTTCGTTTTTGAATGACTCTGAAGGATTTCTTGTATATCTTTCTTGAAGGAGATGGGGCAGCCTTAGACGTGAGGCCAGACTAACTCTGCGAAGTTTCGAAGCTGAGCTTCAAGAGTAGATTATTGCCAGGCAGTTTATTGCAGACAAATGCCTGTGTAGCACTATCTGGAGGAAGATAAGATAGAGCCAGAAGAGAAAGGTTTTCAATATTTCGTTATATGTAGTATCAAAATAATCGCGTAGTATCGAAACAAGGCTTCAGCTCACAGCACACTGGGAAATAGCGTTATTGAAATGTGCGCGGGATGTTGTACCAATGTAACAGTAAATACAATGGGGCTTATTGGTAAACTATGTGGCTTGTGGATGTTCACACAGGCCTATTTGGTTGCGATTTTTAAGTTATTTTTGGGGATTTAAAGAGTACAGCCTCTGCTTTCTAATTCTAATAGTGCACCGATGCGGAATACTCGAGCCGCTGTTCGTTAAAGCGCTATTGTAGTAAATTTCTGAATGCGCCATATGTCTGTAGCTGGGCCACCAAAGGCTGCAGAGATTGTCATAAAATAGAGCAGATGTTAACCATGACAAGCCAACCAGGTTTGAGGTGTGAGGAAGAATGATGAGTAATTTTGAATGCGAGCCAGTAATTCGATAACGTAGATGTTTGTGGTCGGTAATGTTTCAGAAAGAGCCAGGAAGAGAGCGGTAGCCAAGGAAATAGATTTACGTGCTGGTTACTTATAGAGCGCGAGCAAAGACGAGTGTCCAGCCGAATCGTCGGTCATACGCATTCCAGAACGACTTGCCACAGGTCGCGTGATACCAGTGGTGGTTACAAAGATGGGCAGTAGCCGAGAGTCTTGAGAGAGTACTTACTATGGTGAAAGTTGAGCACTAGCCGACGTTACTGGGGAGAGCGTAGACAGGGCCAGCACAGTGCCTGACTTAGCATCACAATTAAAGGTATATTACCAAACAAGGTGAGATTAAAAACCAGTTTGAAAATGATTTTGAACGTTATTTTCATTTAAAAATTTGCAACTTATTCATACCATGGAATTTCTATTAGTTTTTCAAATATTTATGAAATGTAAGTTTTATACAGTAATCACAGAGAATGCCAAGGTAGAGAGCAGCGATGAAATGCTTATTTCAAATAGTACAAAGAGACAAAGTACTGGTGATGGAAACGCGCAAACCTATACTTCAAATAGGAATGTTTATGAACAGCGCACTTTTAACATATACAAGAAAAACAGAGGGTTAAGTAGAACTAATAAAGTAAGTAGAAGAGCAACACCTGCATACACTAGAAAAAATGTAATAGAAGACTACAAAAATTGTGATGATTGCAATATTATTTTATATAGTTATAAATTTTTAAATGAAAATAGCTTAATAGGGCACATTTTTTCAAACTATCAGCATGGTTTTCATAAATCTTCACCTTGTTTGAATAATATAAAACCTTTTGAATTTAATGATAGCACAAATTCATTTCAAGACTTCATTATTAATTTTGATCTATCTCCCCCATTAACGATCAACACAGATTCTTCTTTTTCCTCTACGCATGCTCCAACTCTTATGAATAAAAATTTCTCTCAGGGCACCCCCCCTTCCTCTCAAAAAGATTTCTCAGATACTATATTATCTTTTAATGAAGCAACCTTACCCAATTCCTTATTATCTTCTCATACTTTTGACTCTGAGCAATATGAATCAGTTCTAGGACCATCACTTAATGAATATTTGGAACCTCAACCATCATTTAACTTCTCTCATGCCGAAAATCACACTCCTATAACTACTCAAAGTAAACAGCACGTACAATATCACGCTCCCCTCTCCCCCAAAGAATCAAATAATTTCTCTATTTCCACTTCTGAACATAATATCGGTTCTAACTCTCTTCCACAAGTAGCAACGCTTCCTTCCTCTTTCACAAACGACACCGTACCGATTTCAAATTCACAACCTTCTTACATTCATTTAAATTCAGAGCAGGACAAATCGATCAAAGAGCCCCCACACAACAAAAGCTTTCAATCTCACCCTCAAACAGCATTCCCAGCTCCAGATTTTCCAAATCTTTCTACTCAGAACCCACCTAAAGTAGACTTTCATCTTTCTTTATCTCAAACCGAATCAACTTCCTTTTCTAATACCACCTCTAAACACAATAGTTTTCAAAACGCTGTCCCACATGAGTTAACTTTGTCTTCCTCCTTTACAAACAATACAAACATAGTCATGGATGAACAGACAATCTCTTAACCTTTAATTGGCCCAGCATATTTTCTAGACACTGATATAACATTTCAAAAGTACACTTTACACAATAAACGCTTTCTTTTAGACAGCGGCTCAAATTCATTGCACATCAGACAGTCTCTTATATTAGAATTAGAAAGCAAATTTCCCATTAGTATGCCTCTTACTAAATCCCAAATAACTCTAAAATCTATAACTGGTGATGTTTTTAACCAAATAGGTACAACAATCTTAAACATCCACATTAAACACATAGTTTTACCAATAAATTTCATTGTAATAGATGATTCATTATGTGGTTTTAAATCAGATTTACTGTTACGAACTAATTTTCTAACACAGCCAAATATTAGATTTGATGCACATAAAAATTCTCTCTCTATTATGTCAGATACCCAGTACATTTCAATGCCTCTTATTTCAATATACCCCCAAAGACAAAGCTTTCCCAAACCACAGGGTAAACCACAACACATTTTTTGTCATTAATTTTTTTATTCAAAGTTATCTAATCCCTGAGTGATTTTCCTTTTTACTTTTCACCCCTACTGCGTTGCACCAGTTTGGATATGACCTCTTTCCACTTGTCCTGTCTTTGAGATTTGGTAATACCTTTCCTTTTCATCATGTTTTTGAACCTTAGTTCTGCCTGGGTTACTCCTAATTCTGAATGTTTTGTATTATTATATACCATTATTACTCGGGGAAACAGTCTCTCAATTCCTTCTATCCTTCGTTACCGTATTCTTGAAGAACTCTGCGAATGTCCGGTTGACCCTCTCCACTGCCCCGTTAGCCGCTTTTTGTACGGACTGCAAGACTATGTTACTTATTCGCGTAGGCTGAGCATTTCCTTAAATCTTTTGTGCTCCTTAAATTCCCTTTCATTATCCTCATACTGTATGGTAGGTCGCAGAAAGGTGGAAGCATTTGTCTCAAAATAGCCCTGTTTATCGCTCTTGCAGATTTATCTTATAACGCCTTCACTGCATAGCCCATTTATACAGTGATCTAATTTAGCCAACCAAAACAAGAATGTTTCCTTTCACTAGTTTAGGATGGCCATAACATCGACAAGTACGTAGTTTCGAACGGAATTTTGTACTTTATTCACATATATATATATTAAACACAACCTGATGGTCTATTTTATTCAGTTGAAGTTGGGCATGGTTCGCAACATTCTTGATGATAAATGACCTGGGTGCAAACAACTCGAATAAGATCTAGTTATTTTCTCGTCTTCATATATGAGCTAAATTTCGATGTGTAATACACAGTATAATGGCTTACCATCTGTTTGGACCTTATAACAGTCCCAAATTGTTTTCATCTCTAATTCTTATTTTACCTATAAAGATGTGATTCATTTGGTAAGATCCTTCCATATCGATATATTCCTTCAATAATATTATCAGTCTCTTCTAATTCTTGATTATTTCCAATTTTCTTCTTTTGTGTCCTAATCACTTCAGAGTTATTCTTTAATTTATTATTTTCCTGGACTTGTATATAAGTCATTATCCTTATTCATGTTGAGGTTTAAAAAACATCAATGTTAAAGCATCGTTTACGTCATTCGGTTCTTCCCATGTGCGCATTTATTTCTTCTCGAGTCCAAAAAATTGCATCTGATCCACCAAATATTCATTCTCTCCTCAGCAGCAAACAACGCTGAATATGTTCATTCCTGCAAACGACAACCAATGTTGATGACTAATGTTTCGGCACCTTGGTCTTTATTGTTAATGGCATATGGTATGTTGTACACTCCACAATCCTTGTAGTTACATCCTATTGAGAGTAGATATCTACCTTCATTTTTTCAGAATGTTGTCAAATTTGGTTTAAGCCATCACAATCCTTCATCCTGTATCAAAACTGATGACAGACTCCTGTGTCCAGAAAGCGCATCTGAATTACTTCTCGATAGAGACCTGTTCTGCCATGCCACTCATTTAAACTTGTGATAGCAGCTTATCCTGGACTGGTTGCCCTCTTTCCTTTCATTAAATAGAATATTATTTCCTATTACTTCTGGTTTAGAGATAGATGCGTGCTCAATTAAGATATATTTCTGTGGTATTCACTTACCTTCTCCGATTATCTGAGTAATCTTCATTTTCTTTCTCTGGTGATTGTCTCTAGTTCTCGTTATTTCGTTCGTTATATATTGTATTTTGTCCTTGTGGAATTCGTGAAATGTAGTCCTTATCAGCTATGGATGAAGAAAGTTGTGATCTCCTGCCCTGTATGACTGTAATCTTTTAAGTGTACACTTCCTTGCCTTTGGTACGATGTATGCCACTGAGCAACATATCCATTCGAACAAATCTTTTGTATTGAATTCAATGCTGGCCACTAATAAACTTCTGGTACTGCGTTACTTCCTGATGCGTTATTAATTGCTTTTTTAGTAATTTTACGGTCTTTGGTACTTCTTTCGACCCATTAATATTTATTCTCACTAATCAGAATGTCCAATTAAAAAATTCCCTTAGCCTCCGGGTGTGATTTTTCTGTTTCATTTAGAATGTTCTTTATTTCAGTATCTCCTTCAAGTCAAAAAGAGTGAATCAGCCGCTATGGTCTAAATTTTATAACCTTTAAAACCTTTTGGTAGTGCTTCTGGATCGTTTATACGATTTCACTCATTCAGGTTTCTTTGACACCTTGTCAATGAGATCTGCGAACACATTATTCCTTTTCCGAGATAATAGATGACTTGGACTATATTCGCCAAAGTCATCCAGAATCGTCGCCATTTACTATCCACTAGTTCATTCGTGTGTAAATATACCTAAATGGTCCGATGGGTTCCGTGACAAGATAAGTCAAACTACTAGTAGAAAGCCGAAAACTTTTAATCCCCACCGTATGGCTAGCAGTTCATTCTATTGTGGAAGCTTTTCGTTCACAAGCATTGAAAAGTGTGAGTTATATGCAATTTCGTGATCTCACCACCTTTTTGTTTTGGCACAAGCCGCACCTATACCAAATCCAACTGGCATCTACGGTAGAGTTTCAACTTTACTACCTTCCGTAGAATTGGAAATGCTAACTCTACTGATTCTATCATCCGTTTTTTCAGTTCCCTCCCCGAAAGCCTTGATCCTTTCATTTGTCCATTCAATTTTGTCCTTTCTTTTGCCTCCCGTTAGTTCGTGAGAGGTGCTGCCACTCCTGAACAATTTTTTTATAAACTTTCGCGTTGAAAGTTAATCATTCATAAATTCGTCTTTACTTCTCCACATTATGAGTGGTTCTCCAACTTTGTCCACATTGATCAATGATTCCGGGTTTTGTTGATTCCCTGTCCTGTGTGATGTATTATTTGATTGAGATCCTCTTGTATAGCTGGTGTTAACTGAGAAGAGAAAAAGTCTCGCAGCTAAACAGAACTCCGTTTCTTTTGAGCCGCGCTATTCAAGCAACCGTTGGATCTGTGAGTGCAGGTTTGCCAAGATCATTTTTTTTAAGGCAGGATGTTTATTTGCAACAGGAGAGTACGAAAAAACGGTTCAAAAAGATGATCGGAAGAGTATTAGAGGTATTTTAGAGAGGGTGAAGATTTGCTAGAAGTCTGGGTTTTTATAAAGAAATGAATTCACAAGTTGAAGCTTACCTCCCGAAAATTCTATCTAGCAGAGAGAATAGAATCGGAAAGATTAAAGACGAGAGGCAATTTCTAAAAGAGGAGCAGAATTGAATGAGTTGAAGAATAAAAGGCGAGTCTTCGGTGTGAGTGGAAGAGTTAGAGTGAGGTGAGATTAATATTACATGGAGCATAGGCAAGGGTGGGGTGCAGGGGGGGCATTGCCCCCAAATCTTGGCCAAATAAAAATAATGAACTTTATATTTTTGCCAAACGACGTTTTTAAGTTTTTATTCAGGAAAACTGAAAAAACATTCAATCGATAGATAATTAAGTAGTAATTACTAATTAGATAAATGTTTAATTATCATTTTTGTCTTATCCTTACTATGTATCTCAATATACATATTGGCTAAGTCAACTACACTTTGGCGCTTGTATACTGCTGTTTCTTTGACATTATTCCGCAAGAACTTTCAGTATGCGATAGCATTTGGCTTGACGTGCTAAGCATGTTAAATCAATCTTCGTAAAGGCGTACCGTGTATTCAGCTGCAACAACACATTGAAAAAAACAATGCAGAAAATAAAAAATTATAAATAGCAAAAAAAAAAAGATCATGAATTTTATAATAATATATTATATAGATAATATTATATATTATATTTATAATATATATAATAATTTTCAACATTTTTTTATGAGTCGTTTATGTAAATCGATTTATCTGTTATTAATATTATCAGTATATATTTATATTATATAGTATCACTCTCAAACCTTTTGCCCCCCTAAATAAAATCCTGCCTACGCACATAGGTTGAGAAGATCAATTAATGGAAAGTAAGGATAAGTAGGATATTGAGACGAACCCTGAGGAGACTCCACTATTTAACCGAAAAAGATAGAAGATGCTCTTCACCATTGCCTCGATTGTTTAGCCGACTTGAACAGAAAGCTAGGAATAGTACTGCACAGAAAAAGGTAGGAAAATGTGGTGGAGCTTGGAGGTAGCAATTGAATGTGTCTGTTGCATACTCGGTCACAATGTTGGATATTGTCTAAGCGCTCATACGCAAATCTGCCAGTAGTTCCCAAGAGCGATATAACTCCATAAATCGGTTGTAAATGGAAAAGTATATCGCACAGTAGTACTTAATTTCAAACAAAAGCTCCTATTCTTAGTCGATCGGAAAGTAAAGATGTATGATGATTTCCAGCTTATAGACGTCTTAAGAATGAGATTGTGAAGATAGGTCAAGATCTTAGATATAGAATACAAGTGAAAGCTTTTATAGGGATGATATGTTAGAAATGTACTCAGAGCCGGCTTCCTTTTATTGTGAATATATGGGACAATGTGCGTTGCTTCCAACATGAGGGAAGTGCTTAGTATTTAACATCAGAATATAGTTGAACGAGAGGTGGTGTCAGCAAGTAAGCACATACCCTCAAAACTCAAGCTAGTAGCTAAACTGTGTTAATACTTACTAATTGGATAATAATTCCGATCTAAAATATAAACACTTTTATTGATAGCATTGAGAGGAGCGTTTAGGAAATTTTTTGACACAGAACATAAAAAAAAGTCTATCTTTATCGAAAATCGAACTTAATACTATTAAAATCTTGATATAGAAAATATTTTGATAAACTTCGTAAATTTAATCGTTAACGGGTTATACGGGATGTAGGAGGTTAGCGTATTAATTTTAACTCGCTTAATAGTCGTACTTCTTATTCGTAACATTAAGAAGAGCGTTAAAAGTTAACAACATATTTTAACGAGTAAATAACGGATTAAGCGCTATTAACCGTTTAATTGCCCCACTTATATATCATATTATATATAGTATATTATATTATATTTAATATAATTTAGTATATTATATATTATATTATTATATATATTTTATATATACTTAATTAATATATAATATTATATAATTATATTATAATATATATTTATATATTATATTATAATAATAGTGACGCTAATCTACAAAAATAGGCAACATTAATTTATATTTATTAAATTATATTTATACATAAATATAAGAAAGGGAATAAAATATTATTTATTTTATATTAAAAATTTAATTATTAAAAGACTTTATATATGAAATAAATTACTGAATATTTTAAACATTTAAACTCAGACATCTGAAACATATAACGTTATAAAAAAAAAAAATTAACTCTTTGTTGCATAGAATTGTTGTGAGAGGACAACTTCGAAACTGGTTTTTGTGTTATTAGCTCTAGAATGTGAATTAGTTAAAACTCGTTTTATCTCCTATTTAATAAGCCATTTCTGTCAAAGCACGATTGTGTTATTGATTTTAATTTTTTTTATAAGTAATTTTATATATAAGCATGAAAGCTAAATTACTAAAAATTGGTTATCTATAAAATAAAAAGGATTAAGGATTTATACTTAATATTAATATAATATATATATTATAATATATATATATATATATTATAATAATATATTATATATTATATTATATTAATTATATATATATATCATATAATATATAAAATTGTTTCATATGTAAATTAATTATCTATTATCTAACATAATGTAATAAAATATATTTATACATAGCTAATTTTAATTTAAATTAAAAACTTATATAATATATTAATATATTATATTATTATAAATAATATACTAATATATATATATATATTATTATTATATATATATATTAATTATATATATATTTACTCACTGTGGGAAGTCTTAATCCTTTTATATATTTTCTCCCCAACTACCTTTAAAACTCAACATATCATATCACATTCCTATTTAAAGGAAGAATAAGTCAATCATAAACGGTTCATGTAAAAACTGTGGATCTATCTATATTTTCCTCAATTACTCTTACTCTTACTTACCTTCGAATGAGTCATTCTTGCCTAAATAGTAATAGATTCTGTGAGGATGTTACAAAAATATCACTAAAGATTATTTATATTTATTATTATTTATTAATATTCTATAGTTTTTAAACGTCTGTAACTTTTATAGATTTTACAATTTTTATTTATGTTATTATTATTTTATTATATTATTATTTGTAATTTGTATATAGAATTTAGATATAATTGATTTAATGGAGGTTATGAATATCATATTAATATATATATTATATTATATTAATAATAATAGTATATATTTACCTTTTAAGTGCATACTAAAGATATTTTTAAAATATGAGTTTATGAACGATATGAAAGAACTGAGTCGTATCAAACATTGAGTGATACAGGATACTGCCAATCTCTAAATGACGTGTTGAATAATGGTCTTTTCGATTTTATTGTTTAACCTTAGAATTCCTTGATTTAATTTTTATTATTATATTATTTTTTTTTTTAAGGGTATTATATTGTGGATGATCGATTTATTAAGATGATTGACGAAAACAAATTAAATATGATTAAACCTAGCAACTTTTTCGTTTATTAGCAATGTTAAATCTTTTTCAGTAGAAAAATTATCATTTAAATTATGTATGATTATTTTAGATAATAATATTTATATTCATTAAAAAAATAAAATAAATTCGCATTCGCCAATTTTATTCAAAATGATACACGAAATTTGAATTGAATCATTAGATCGATAGATCAAGGATTAAACAAATGATCCTATATTATTATTATTATATTTATATAATTTTATAATATTATTATTATATATATTATAATATATATATATATATAATTATATATTAATATTTTAATATATATTATATAATATTTATCATTATATTAATTTATTTATATAAATTTAATAATATAATATTATATAATATTTATATATATATTATTAATATATTATTATATTAAATATTATATAATATAATATATTATTTTATATTTTTATATATTATTAATAGTTTTGCATGATCAAGTTATTTGTTGTTGTGTTTGTTTTCGTGCATTAACGTTTTATGTAGTTTTTATGCTAATTTATTATTAATACTCAAATATTAATTATGTACTCTGCTTTTATCTCTATTCATCATTTTTCTATAAATTATTGAATTAAAGTTATAGTTTGTATTTGATTGAATATTCGATATTTGTTGTAATTGTGTGTCCGCTCTAATTATCAGCCAATTATATTAATACTTTCTTGCCTGTAGTTCAAATCTAGTTTTAACATAGTTATATTAAACAATTTTTTCATATTTAGTTATTTCATATTTTATTATTATTCAGTGTTACTATTTAGTAATATGTTCTTTAGATTTTTAGTATTGATATAATATATATAATCTTTTGATTTATTATATTTTTATAATGATTAATTATACTGTTTTTTTTCTTTTATTTTGTTTATTGGTATGCTTTTCATATTTATTTATGACACAATATTCCTAAAAAAATTTGTACTGAAAAAAAAGTGGTTTTATTGTTCTTCTTATTGTTAGGTCTCGATAATCGATTTAGATTCATTATTATTCTTATATGGTGTCAGCTTTATCGATTTCTTTTCTCTATTTTCTGTACGTACTACTTAATTGTGTTATTTAATTTGATTATTATTTTACTCTTTATTATTAATTAATTGAAGTCGATTACATTAACATTTTCATTTAATCATTATATTTATTTGTTGAAATTTCTAACTTTGCATCACATTCTTATCTATTCAATTATTATCATCTAATTTAGTATAATATTCATTCCCGGTTTTTCTTAAAAGTATCTTCCCTTTAAAAAATATCACCTATACACCATTGCTCGTGACCTCTTCTTCTTATACGAAATTCAGACACTTCGACATTTGATTAGTTTTTTTCTTAAACCTTGGAAAGAAATTCGATTAATTCTCGTCGTGTCTATTCCCAATTTATACAACCCACCTAAGATTAAAAAATTCGCTATAATATCTTACTCTCAATCCCTATTTTAATCCATCTTTTATATCTATGTTAGTAATAATATTCAATCATCTTTTCATCTTAATGTATTACAATATTAAGATAGACGGTATCATCCTTGGAAATGTATATTTGAAATAATCTCATTCTTATCTTCTTTTTTACGAAATCTCAGAGGAATTCGAAGATAATGTCTTTGATATTTTTAATTATTCGTATTTTATTGTTTATATTATTTTTATTTATAAAGATGAATTAGACATATAAATTGAATTTTTCTTTCTTTCTTAAACTTCCCCTTTAACCCAAGATTAGAGTGATTATGAAAGTTAGGATATATCCCAGGAAATTTATAGTGTTAATAGAAAATAATTATATAAAAATATAGAAAAAATATATATAAGTGAATTAATTTTATTATATGATATTTCCATAATTTTATTATGTGATTATATATTTTGTATTATTATTCTTATATTTTTATTATTATTATTATTATTGTTATATTAATTTATTTTTTTTTTTGGTTTTATTTTTCCTAGTTAGTAGAGGTGTAAGTAGTGGATTATTATGTTTTAGTTTCTTAGTTGGCTGTTAATTTGAATCAAGAGTGAAAACTGTTACAGTTGATACAGCTTAAATATAGGAGGAGAGAAGAGGAAAGCTAGAGTGCTTACGGCCTCACAG
>JABUQX010105159.1:22500-25000 GCA_015478945.1 Trachelipus rathkii | reverse complement strand
TTGAGATTTACTCTTAGGAACAAGTAGGAAGGAAAATTATCCAAATGAATTTAATTATTATAATTGTTATAACTAAAGCAGTTGATTTTCTTTTAACGTTATTTTATTATAGTCATTTATTTATTTAACTATCTCCTAGTGAATCTAATTAATTATTTTACTTGATTTAAATTTTAACTAAAACACTCTAAAATATTGGGTGGGAGTACCTACCTGCCTACCCTATGTATACGCCCCTGAATATATATATTATATTATATATATATATATATATATATATATTATATATATAATATTATATATATATATATATATATATATATATATATTATAATAATATTTATATTTTATTTATTTATTATTAATTTTTATTAATTTTAAAGTATGCAATGTATTTATATATACTAGAGTGATCCTATTCTTTAAAGTGTTGTATCTATAACAGAACCCCGTAGATTTGTTCTATATCAACTTCAGGTATTCCATTCCAAGTTTAACGGTTAGCAGCAACCCATGCCCCACGGGCGTCAAAAGTTGCCATGTTGTGGCTAATTGGCATTTTCGAAGTATTAACTTGCGGCAGTGGTTATGCTGCCTCGAGTAGGTTAGTACGTGCGTTTTTATACCTTGGTTATTATTGGCAAAAGTTCTGTGAGATGAAGTGCACACTGCAAGTGATTCAGGAGTGATTAAGAGAATTTGGGTGTTACATAGATTATATTGGTCCTATATTATTTTTACGGTTATTATTATAAATTAAAATATTTCACGGAAAAGAAACTGTTTCCCATCGGTTCAATGAAAAATCAAATAACCGGAGTAAACTCCCCTCTTGATAAGATATTTTACGTGTCCTATTTTATAACTTGTACTGTACAGTAAATTTAAATTTACATGATAGTACATCTTTTGTAATTGATGAATGTTTATTGTTCTGCAGAAAGGCACGTATACAAACGCAAGATCGTTCGGACTGCAAATGTAAAATTTCAATACGACATATCATCGCGGACTAGAAAAAAGCATAGAAAAGAGAAGAAACACATTATAATAAAAAGCACAAAAAAATTTGAAGATAGTCTAAATCAGTGGTTCTCAAACTTTAATTCGCAATGTACCCCTTCCAGTTCAGCATCATGAACCCCGTACCCCTTAGAAATTTTTACTCATATTTTTGTATATATTATATATATTTATATATATATTATATATATAATATATAATATAATATATATAATATATATATATATATATATATATATATATATATTATATATATAATATATTATATATAATATATATATATTACCTGAAAGAATAAAAATTTAGTGGGAAGGGTACTGTACTTGCATATTTCGTTTGCTGATGTCTTTCAATCATGGGTGCTGTTTTCGACAGTGACAATCGTAAATTACAGGTTCTACATTCAATTTTGATCGGAGGCATGTTTTTAATCAAAGCACAAAGAGGAAAATCCTTGCTGCACACATATATGTTAAAGGAAATGGTAGGAGAAGTTTTGAGATAACCATTTTTGCAAGTGAGGATAAGACTGGACTACTAGTGACCAGAATTTGGTAAGAGATAATTGAATCTAAAGCTTGCTTAAGAGTGAAGTAATTTAAGAAATCTATAAATCCTCCTCAACGTCTCTGTAGGAACTGAATGTACTTCTACGTTGAAAAGGTTAAGTATTAATTTTGCTTTGTTCTCTTCTATTTAGCAAGTAAGACTTAATTTCATTACAAAGAGAAGATAAGTGAAATTGAATAAGATTTCTGAAGTCGGTAATATCATTTTCCCCATCAAGAACTTTCTCAGTATTTTCAAACATGTGAAATTTTCCTGAATTCACACTTTTTCCCCACAATTCAAGTTTCATAGTAAATGACATTTATCGATAAAATCAATCAGTGTTGTTGGATTTTCCTTGCAGTGACAAAATTTCAGATCATTTTGTCGAGAAAAAAATGTCACTGAGATATGCAAATTATTTTCCATTGTTTTTTGAGGTGAGTTTTTCACTGGAAATTTAACCGATTGCGTCCTTAGCATCTCGAAAAGAATTCGACATCTTTTCTCTCAAATTTTGAACTTAGAAGTTACATTTCCTCGCAAAAGCCATCGCACTTCTGTGTAGAAGAGCTAAACTCATGTTCAAGCCTCGAAATCTTGACACAACAAACGGAAAATGCGACTATTAAGTGAACTAGAATTAATGGCGTTTACCATTTTTGATACATCATTAAAGAACATCTCGAGTTCAGGAGGTTAATGTCCTGGTCATGCCAAGCATACGATGAATCATACAGTGTTAAACTTATTACATCATGATTCACCTTCCTTTACTTTGCAATAAATTAAGAAACGAATGCCAAGCATGCTGGGCACCATCAGTTGTGCATTCACAGACATTTTTTCCCAAGAAAGTCCTACGATATCAAATAATGTGTTGACTGTCTGGATCAATGAGTGGCAAAATAGGAATTCTTCTTTAAAA
>JABUQX010105159.1:0-20000 GCA_015478945.1 Trachelipus rathkii | reverse complement strand
CTAAATTTAATGATTCAAAATTAAACTATGTAGTTATTCACTGGAATTAAAAAATGCTTCCTGATATTAATGGAAAAAAGTCAGTGGATCGACTCTCAGTGATAGCAACAGCTTTCAACGTAGAACAACTTCTACGAGTTCCAGAACTTTCATCAGGAACTGGTAAAGAGATATCATCAGCTGTGTATGATACACTACAGGAATGGTCACTACAGGACACTGTTCAAGCTTTTGTAATACAGGGAGGCTAAACGGCGCATGTTATCTTCTCGAACAAAAACTAAACCGTGATGTCTTTTTTTTTTTTTTTTCGACACCATATTTACGAAATTGTATTGCAGGGGGTTTTCAGTAAAGTACAACTTTCACCCACTAAAGAGACAGAGATCCCTTATTTAAAAGATTTCAAAAAAACTTGGAACAATATTAACAAGGCACAATATATGACATGGGAGGCAGATACAGAGGTAAGAACAATATTAAAAGATGAAGTAAATGAGATCTTACAGTATGCCCAAAATAAAATTAAAGAGAATTCAACCTCGTCACGATTTTCGACTTTTGGAACTAGCAATAATTTTTCTAGGTAACAGTCCATCACACGGAATACTTTTCCGGCAACTAGGAGCATATATCACTTAGGGAGATGGATGTGAAAAGCAACATATTTCTTAAAAATATATCTACCTAGAAAGCAATTTAACTGAATCTGCATTGAATGAATAAATATTAAAATGAAAAAAATGATATCAACGAGGCCCCTTTGCCTTTCTGGAAGGCAAACAATGAATGATTTTCCTATATGACAGGACTGGCAAAGTATTTTATGCCCCACCAGCAAGCTTCAAGTGCTAGTAAAGAGAATTCAAGGTGGGAAAACTATTACAAAAGACAGCATTTCAGTATTGCAAAGAATGTTGAAGTTTTATTATTTTTAAAATATAATCTTAGGGCAGTATCATATTCAACTTCCCTTCCCTCTGTTCCTGAAGGTTTTTCTTTTCCAAATTCAAATATTTATGATGTAGGTGCTGCCTCATGAAGATTTTGATAGTGATTTTGATTAACGAATTAATTACTTGCAGGATTTTTATGTTGTATGTTTATATTTTGCATCAATTTATAACAAAAGGAGTAATGGAATAAAATTTTATTTTTTATTTTGTTCGATTTAACCCTCTATATTTAGTTAAATTTACAGTTAACCCCGGGAAGAAAACCCCGGGTTTGCCTGATTTTGGCCGGGGCCTGGAGCCGGGGTCGCTAAAAAGGCCGGGCGTATGGCCAACGGGTGTTGGGCCGAGGTTGGCGAAGGGGTTGGCCGGAGGGGACTGGCCGGGGCCCCGGTCGATTCCTAATTATCATACTGAAAACGATTATATGCTAACGTAACAAAGTTTTTCACATTAATAAAGCTAACATAGCATAACCTGAACTAAGAATATAATGTTTACAACGACAAACCTAACATACCTGTTACTCCCAAATAAACAGCTAACATGACAAAAAGTTCCATACTTCTCAATGAGATGTGTGATCTCTTTTCCTATTGGCTATTCAACAATTTTCAAGCATATCTCTAACATATCAATGTTAATTTTATATTAACATGGTAATATTTAACAAAAATTTATCATAAATTTGTCTAATTATCATACTGACCAGCGAAAATATGCTAACGTAACAAAGTTTTTTACATTAACATCGTAATATTTAACAAAAAAATTATTATAACCTTACCTAACTATCATAAACCCCAACGAATAATTCCAAACATAACAAAGTTTTTATCCAAACATAAAAAAAAGTTACTTTGAATAAAATATCATAGTAAAGTGTAATAGTTTACCGATCCTAAAGCAGTAAATACGTAAATCAGTAAATTAATACACCCGCTACACACCTCCCCTCCCCTCCCACCCTTCCATAATCTATTGATCTATTGATTCAAGTCATATTTCGAGTATTATTTTGAATAAACATAACATAAAATTTAATTCTTTATATACTGACCATCGAATATATGCTAACGTAACTAAGTTTTCACATCAATAAAGCTAACATATCATAACATGAACTAAGAATATAATGTACAATGAAAAACCTAACACAACTTACGCACTAATTAAACTCCAACATTAAACAAAAGTTTCATGCTTAACAACAGTAAAGTAACTAACATTATACAGAAACGTAACCTATATCAATGTTAATTTTACATTAACATGGTAATATTTAACAAAATATTTATCATAATCATACCTAATTATCAAACTGACCAATGAATATATGCTAACATAGCAAAGTTTCCACATCAATAAAGCTAACATATCATAACCTGAACTAAGAATATATTGTACAACGACAAACCTAACATACCTCACGTAATTAGACATGACTAGAACACTCCAAGTTCCACTACTACATCAAAAAAGAAGTAAAGATAAGGTAACAGTTGATACAACAAACTCAATCTACTCCCTAATTTTTCAACATGCGCATTCAAAACCTAAAGCAGTTATTATCTAACAAAATCACAACAAAGTGTCCAACCTATCAAAGATACCAGCATCTTGAACTATGAATTGACACTACCTTCATCAAAGTATCATGCACATAAAATATAACATCACTTTGAACTATGAATAAACGTAGACATTAGCAAAATTCTCTGTCAAACCTAACATTGCTCAGCAAAAACTTAACCTAAGCCCACGTTTCTAACACATCATCACTAGCTAACACAGTAATATCTTACAAAACTTATCATTTCTAACAAAGCTATTATAACCTAACAGATCTAAACACCCTGAACTACGAATAAATGCTTAAATTAATAATGTGTACAGCCTATCAAAGACAATAGATTTTTGAAATTTACAATAAATATCAAATTTAACTTAAGCAAAGTTACATAATGTGTCAAAGTAGTACATAACTGTAATAATTTCCTTCAAAGATGTCTCTTACACCCTAACAAACTAACCCACCGTGAAATAATAGGTTAATAGAACTTACTAACAACACTCTGTTACTTAAACATATCATCGTATGCATGTCTTCTTAGAAAGATGCGCTCACTCTTCACTTAACAATCTCAATCTAAACTATACATAACGGAACAAAATATTATTTTATTATCAAATACACGAACATTATTATTATTATTATTATTATTATTATTATTATATTATTATTATTATTATTATTATTATTATTATTATTATTATTATTATTATATTATTATTTAATAGTCATAATAAAGTTTTAACAACCGTAAATCAAACATAATATCACCGAAACTAAGAACATAACATACCTTACGTACGAATAAAACAGTCAACATTAACAAAGTACACTGATTAATATCAGTAAAATAACTACCATCATAAATGTAACGAACTCCCTGACACCCCTACAAAGAACCTAACTATCATACTTACAAGGTTTTGGATGCTATATGACAACAAATGTTCAGTTAGGCTTACACGATAGGCTTATCATTCGGGTTACTTTCATGTTTATTCAAAAACTTTCACGAATGCGCTCACTCTTCAACATAATTCTCAGATGGACCAATACATAGCCGAACAATTTTCAGCGACGAGTTCCACTACTTGGAGATCACCCCAGGGAGATGGCACGGAAGACCCATCTCGCGGGACCCCGAAGGGAGTGTAACGGTATGGGCACAGCTTTTTGCGACGTGCCCTATGTATCGCCTTACTGATAATATCAGTGTACTTTTGTTAATGTTGACTGTTTATTCGTACGTAAGGTATGTTATGTTCTTAGTTTAGGTAATATTATGTTGTCTTTACGGTTGTTAAAACTTTGTTATGACCATTAAATAATAATAATAATAATAATAATAATAATAATAATAATAATAATAATAATAATAATAATAATAATAATAATAATAATAATAATAATAATAATAATAATAATAATAATAATAATAATAATAATAATAATAATAATTTAAAATAATAATAATAATAATTAATAATAATAATTAATAAAATAATATAATAATAATAAATAATGTTCGTGTATTTGATAATAAAATAATATTTTATTCGATGATGTATGCATACGATGATATGTTTAAGTAACACAGTGTTGTTAATAAGTTTGATTAACCCTATTATTGCTCGGTTGGTTAGTTTGTTAGGGTATAAGAGACATCTTTGAAGGAAATGATTACAGTTATGTACTATTTTGACATATTTATATAACTTTGCTTAAGTTAAGCTTGATATTTAATGTAAATTTCAAAAATATCTTGTCTTTGATAAGCTTTACACATTGTTAATTTATGCATTTATTCGTAGCTCAGGGTGTTTGTATCTGTTAGGTTATATGATAAGTTTTGTAAGATATTACTGTGTTAGCTAGTGATGATGTGTTAGAAACGTGGGCTTAGTTAAGTTTTTGCTGAGTAACTGTTAAGGTTTGACAGAGAATTTGCTAATGTCTACGTTTATTCATAGTTCAAAATGATGTTATATTTGATATGTAAGACACTTTAATGAAGGTAGTATCAATTCATAGTTCAAGATGCTGATATCTTTGATAGTTTGGACGCTTTGTTAAGAAATTTTGATAGATAATGCTGCTTTAGCTGCTAATGATATGATTGAAAGCAAGGGATAGAAGATTGAGTTTTTGCTGACTGTAATGATGGGTACGGTGAGAACTATATTCATAGGTCCAAATGTTAATGTCTTATTCACAGTTCCAAATGTTAGTATCTATTGTAGGTTTTCACCCATTGTAAATGCTAGATATGTTAAGCTATGTTTAATATCTGTTACGTTTTGTTAAATTTTCCTATGACAATGTGAAATTACTTCTGATTTGTTAGAGAAATGATAAGTTTCGTAAGATATTACTTGTGTTAGCTGGTGATGATGTGTTAGAAACGAGAGCTTTGGTTAAGCTTTTGATGTGTAATGTTAGGTTTGACCGAGAATTTTGCTAATGTCTACGTTTATTCATAGTTCAAAATGATGTTATATTTGATATGAGTGACACTTTGATGAAGGTAGTATCAATTCATAGTTCAACATGCTGTATCTTTGATAGGTTGAACACTTTGTTAAGAGATTTTGTTAGATAATACTGCTTTAACTGCAGATGATATGTTGGAAAAGTGGGAGTAGATTGAGCTTTGTATGCACTGTTACATACAATAATAATTAGGGAGCTTTGTGAGTGTTAGCAGCTTATTCATACGTGAGGTTTGTTAGGTTTTTCGTTGTACATTATATTCATAGTTCAGGTTATGATATGTTAGATTTATTGATGTGGAAACTTTGTTACGTTAGCATATATACGTTGGTCAGTATGATAATTAGGTAAGATTGTGATAAATATTTTGTTAAATATTACCATGTTAATGTAAAATTAACATTGATGTAGGTTACGTTCTGTATGCAATGTTAGTTACTTTACTGTCATTAAGTATGAAACTTTGTTAATGTTGGCAGTTTATTCATGCGTAAGGTATGTTAGGTTTGTCGTTGTACATTATATTCTTAGTTCAGGTTATGATATGTTAGCTTTATTGATGTGAAAAATTTGTTACTTTAGCATATATTCGTTAGTCAGTATATAAAGAACTTATTTTTATGTCATGTATATCCAAATTGATACTCGAAATATGAAACTTGATGTTGATCTCTCTGGTAAGTACGAATCATCTGGAAGAATGCAACGTGAATGAAGATAATACAGTGACAGTGAGATGAGATCCCTAATGGTAATAGACATGTCATTATATTGAAATTTATTCCTCTCTATTCTTCTAAGAAAACCAATATACATATAGTAGCAGTGGTATGTGTTCTGCCTTTGTATGGTACGTACTACTAAATATATACTGATGGTGATTCACTACTTCATGCTATCCATCCATATACAGTAGCAGTGATATGAGGTGCACACTGGTTGAAACGTAATACCATAGATATGTGAATATATAATTGGTGTGTCCTTCCGTAGAGAGAGTAGTTAGTTATCCTATTGTCGAGGGAACCAGTCACTTTAAACTGACGTTGGTGGACTTTCGTATTAACTGAGTACCTAATGCTCCTGTCTCCACCGATTTGTGTGTTGCTTGAAGATTCCACGTTATATAACATCTTGAAATTCGTACAAGGTACAAGTGTCGACGGAAATAGCTATGCTAAACTGAAGCTGGGAGGCCTGGGATTAACGGTACGACTTATTCCCGTCTTTACTAGCCTGCATGTTGCTTGAATTTTTCTTCTTTAATGTGGTCTTTTGCTGGGAACTGTTGCGATTTGTTATCTTTTTCCATTCCCAGGGAGACCAGGTTTGTAGGAGGAGTAGTTCGTCTGTATCCTCCTCTTAAATCCTCCTTTTTCTGTAACGAACTTCTAGTAGAGTTCTTAAAACTTCGAAAGCGTCTTCTTAAAAGCGTGGTCTCCTTGAAAATGCATCTTCTTGAAGAGCGGTCTTCGAGCCCTGAAACAGTAGATTTCTGCTTGAAGAGATGTGGTGGTCAACTTCCGGAGTCACCAATATAAAGCATCAAGAGTGCTGGGAGAGTTATTTCATTTCTCTTCAACTTCACGAGTTGTTGTCGCCAACAGCCTCTTTGCAGGCGGAAGAGCTAGGCTTCTTTGTTAGCCAGAGCGAAGAGCCTTTTGCAAGGAGGAAAAGCTACGTTTCTTTTTAAGCCGGAGCGGAGAGCAGGAGCGGGAGCCTCCTCTAAGCTGAAGCAGAGGGTACTGGGAGTTCTTCTTCTTGCCCGTCTAACCGGTCTTTGTAGTTGTAGAGGGCTTTTAGTTATCACATCTTCTGCTTGTTCCTCTGCTTCACTGGTCGTTGTAGTAGTTATCTTGAAGTCTCTCTCTCTCTCTCTCTCTCTCTCTCTCTCTCTCTCTCTCTCTCTCTCTCTCTCTCTCTCTCTCTCTCTCTCTCGTAGGTGTAATAAAACTCCAGTTGTGATTTGGATAGAATAAATTTATTACAACATTTTCTACTATATTTAACAACTTTTCACACATGCAGTTAAACTTTAATTAAAATATTTTCAACTTTGTCATATGCTCCCTGCATACATGCAATTTTCAGCCAAAGCCAATTTTTTGTCTGCAAATTACAAGTTTCTTTTTGTCAACAAAAACTATTTTTAATAATTATTATCTTGCAATATTATACAAAACATTATATTGTATAATATTTTACTATATTTCGTTATTTCGTTAAATGGTAAAATACTTAAAAAGAGAACTTTAAAAGTGAACAGAATTTCTGTTTGTTTCCGATATAAATAATAATAATAATCATAATAGAAAAAAAACTTCAGAGCTGACAGGTTTTCAGCATAACATTTGTAATTTTGTAAGTATTTTTAAAATAAAGTATTATACATTCTAAGAAATAATTTTTTATATAAAAAGAAAGTCTTTATTAAAACTGCTATTATATAATTAGACACTGCAAGCAAATATTATTGAATTTATGAATAAAACCTTTATTTCAACTCTTTAAAAAATGCAAAGTATATGACCTCGGGTCCCCTCAAACTTATTTTAAATGAAAAAAAAACAAGAAAAGAGAACCATGAAAAGCGTTTTTAATAATCTAGGACTATATTCAAATTAAATCTATATAAACCATAATTATTATTGAATTTATGAATAAAACCTTTATTTCAACTCTTTAAAAAATGCAAAGTATATGACCTCGGGTCCCCTCAAACTTATTTTAAATGAAAAAAACAAGAAAAGAGAACCGTGAAAAGCGTTTTTAATAATCTAGGACTATGTTCAAATTAAATCTATGTAAACCATAATTTTATAAAATATGATAAAAAACAAATGCTGTAAAATATTATATTATATTATAATTTGAAAAATCTAGCAGATATCATGATGTAAAAATTCTTCTAATAAAATAAATGTATTTTTTACGACTTCAGCAAGAGAGAGAAAGTGCGTACGTGAGCATACTAGCTCTCAAAATCGTACCATTTTCTCTAGGAGCAAGATTATTATCACAAATAAGGCATACGCTAAAAGTACAAAAATTCACATAGTTTCAGCACTACATTATCAAGTCAAAACAATAGAAACCAAGTATTTACAATTATCACGAATCCAATAATCAATAAAAATATTTAACTATATAAGCATATCTTTTCTTAATGTGTTAAAGAAATGCAATAAGATTTTATGAGTAACACTTAATATATATATTACAATATATATATCATATATATATTATATATATTATAATATATATAATATATATTATATATATATTAGATATATAATTATAGAATATATATACTATTAATTAATATCATATAATATATTATAATATATATAGCCGCACCTGCTCATGGAAGAAGCACTAGCCAAGCATGGAGGGGCCCAGGTTTCGAAAAGTGTTGGATCGAAGAAATATGAGTTTATTCTTTATTATCCTAGCGTCGACCCTCATACGGCGGGGGCGGCTAATTGTTACATTGCAGCGTAGCTTGCTAGCTAATGAAAAACTCGTTACCGATCGATAGCCTGCAGCCCGTGGATTTGCCGTTAGCCAAGATTACCCAAGGTCCTTTGTTGGCTCCACCTGAAGGTGCGCTAAATCTCCTACCTGGATGATGTTGAAGTTAGTTTTATATATATATAATATACTATCTATCTATATTATAATTATATATACTATATACTACTATATATTGATATAATATCTATATATTACATAATTAGATTGCGGCTCTGATTCTTTGCAGCCTGGCGCAAGAGCAGCCTAGCTTTGCGGGCCTGGGGGCAAAGAGCCTAGCTTGCTGCGACCCCTGGGCCGTTATTTTCTAGAAAACAATACCAATATATAAAGAAATTTAAAATCGAAAATATAATTAATATTATAGTATATATTAATATATATTATTTATATAATATTTTTATATAATAATATAATTTTATATTATATATATATATAAATATTAAATATATATGCTAATATAACTCAAACTATTTATTGCCAAGAATGCGATATGGGCGTTAATTTGCTTAGCCTCTGCATGCGCCAGCGATCATCTATAAGACGCGGGGCCAGGGCGTACTGCCCAGGCCGTCCTGCCCTGGAAGCCGCCTCTGTATATTATTATTATCTATAATAGTATATATTATATATATATATATATATATATATATATATATATATTATTATTATATAATTAATATATATCAAATTATTATGCAATATTATTATAGTTATAATTAATATATATATATATATAATATATTAATATATTATAATATATACTATATTATATATAATATATATATATATATTATAATAAATATATTATTATATATAAATTAATATATATATATATAAATATTAATATATTATATATAATATATAATATAATATATAATAATGCAAATTTTATAATTGTTCAGCATTCTTTAACGTATTTAAATTAAATCTGATATTATATAATATAATATACTATATATACATATTATTCTATATATTATAATATTATAAAATATATATATTATAGTAATATAATAGTAATTTCATTACTGTATATATTATATATATTATAATACATATATATAAGTATATATAGTTATTATAGTATATATATATATATATATTATATATACTACTTGTATTAAATGAATAATATTAATACTATAATATAATATAATATATATATAATATACTTAATATATATAATTATATAATAACTATATATATATATAGATATATATAATATTTATATTATATAATATATAATATAAATAATATTATAATATAATATAATATAACGTATTATTATATAATAATTAATATAATATAATATTAATATTAATATATGTAATACTTATAAATATATATATATATATTTAATATAGATATATATTATTATAATTATTTATCATATATTATGAACGAGAAAATTTCACCGCAAACAGAACTCGAACATCGCCTAACAGGCGTCGCGTAAAATCGCACAGACGCTCTAATGCATCCATCCCTCCAATCAAGAAGGAAATCTAGAACAGTTACAGTCCGCTTGCTCGTTCCTGCTTTGAAACTCGTAACTTATTTAAAATCCATAGAAGGGTACTTGGAACCCTCACTGGGACCACATGCATTCGTGGCTGCTCCATCTAAGGAGCAACAACAAAGTCAAGCACGCCACATATGGCACAAACAACGAAGTTGCGACACCGTTTTGCAAATAATAGATTATTTATTGAAAATGTCTCATACTTTGTTGATCTTCATGTTGGCGTTGCTGACTTTTGTTGGTGCTACTAGTGGAACAAGGAGCACCAGCGAATCCATTTTTACCACTAGGGTTCCAGCATTCACTTTATGATACTTTTAAAAGTTACGAAGTTCAAGCAGGATCTTAGAAAACCTGTCCGAGATGCCTTCTTTAATGGGAGTTGATTTGACCATGGTAGAAGACGTCCCTGCTACATTGCCCAACGTACTCGTTGCGATCGTCGAGTTCTTATCGGGGTAATGTTTCTCGCTCTATTATTGCAAAATATGCTCGCAACTGTGTTGTGCCCATTTTGGCGTGCTTGCCTTGAGTTGGTCTCACGCTACCAGTGCACCCCAGCGGAATGCCATGTGTCCCCAGCATGGTTCCAAACACCTTTCTATGGATAGATATAATATAATATATATAATTATATATTATATACATATATATATATATATATAATATATATATTATATTATTATATATAATTATATAAATCTATAATATATAATTTTAGCCAGAAGAACGCTGCAAAAATTAATGATAATGTATGCTAAGACTGCTACGTTGAACTGTGTCCCAGACTGAAATGAAAAGAACCTTTAACTATTAATGAAAATGATATAGCATGTGAAGATCACAGAAATGATTGAAAGTTTGCAATAATTATATAATCACATAGAAATCAGTAAAGTGATATATATATATATATATTAATCTATTATACTTATATATATAATATATATATAAATATATATATATATATTACTAACTTATTACTATAATATAATGTAATATATATATATATATATATTAATAATAATTATATCTAGATATATATATATTACACCTACACTCTCCCCCTTGACCACCCCATCATGAGACATACCCCGCCGACGTCACCGGTCTCCTCCAGTTCCTCCAGAAGTTTATGTTCCACACGTTGTTATTGAGAATTACTTAATAGAGAGAAAGAAGTGATTTCCTCGTACCTGCGTTACTAATTTGCAGAAGCTTTTGTTGGTTTTGTTAATGTGAATTCTATGTTTAGTATTGTAAGTAGCCGTCATCTTAGGCTTATGCCAAGATGAATGCTTGGTCTTTTAGTTAGTTTATTCTATGCTATTTCTAGTGGGTGTTGGTTAAATGTTTATTAGTGGTCTGGTCTAATGTTTCTTTTTAACGTCGTGTGATTTGTTTTATCTGTATGTTGTGTTTTTGTTGTGTTGGAATGTTGTTCAGGATTGTTAGTAATATATGCTGGTACGGAAGATTGTTTGGTTCTTGTGGGTAGGTTAGAGAAGCAATGAATGGCATGGATTTTTGGTTTGATTTTGAAAAATTGTGTCCATCAATCCAGTGTACGTCTATGGGTAAAATTTGTTTTCTTTGTTCAGCTTTTGTGTTTGTTGCAGCGCATTTCTGATTTTTATGGGGGGATTTTTATTCTTTAGAGCTTGTTTTGTTGTACGTATATTATATAATATTAATATATATATATATATATGATAATATTATATAAAACATATATAATATTATATATTCTATATATATATATTTTATAATAATTAATATATATATATATATATATATATACTAATTTATTTAATAAGGAGTCTGGAGGTTGAGACACTTTAAGTAAAACTTGTCTCCTCCTTTCCCTAATTCAGTTTTTGTACGTTTATCCATGAAAACATCTGGCCTTACATATAATAATTACGTCAAAACACAGAATAAACATAATGTAATCTATATATGTAATTTAAAGTTTAAATGAAGCTAAGACTTTCCTTGATGGGAAATAGACACAATTGGTTGAATATGGAACATTTCTTCCCTTGGAAAATTTTTTTTTTTCCCCCATATTAAAAATTGTTTTGTAATTAATTTTTTAATTTTTTTAAAAATTTTTAATTGTTTTTATTATTATAGGTATTGTTTTTTATATAAATGTAAGCCATAAGTATTAAAAAATTCAATGATGGTACTACAAATAAGAATTGAAAAACTGCCCTATTCACCCATTCGGGGTTGATAGGAATTTCTTGGAATTCAATATTATGCGTATAATATTTAATTTATTTTTATTTTTCGTTGCAATGAATTTCGATTATATCATTTTTAAAACTCTAATGGTAATTTGAAAATTACCAACATAAATAAAAATACATATTAAAATAATTAAATCATTGGCGTCCTTATTCACCCTCCCATAATTTTTGTATAGAGGCGTTTGGGCATTTTCCAAGGAGACCTTAATTTTAATAGATTTTGGATTTAAACCTCGTTCAAAAATCTTAAACTTGTATATATGAAAAATAAATAAAACGAGAATATTCCCGCTTCAAACTCTAATTTATATAATGATATTACAACTTGTCCCGACCAAGAGATTATGTTGATAGTTTTTTCGTCTTAAAAACACCTTCAAACGTATTTTAGGTAAATTATCATAAATATAGTGACGTTTCAACTCTCCAGATATCAACTTGTTTATCTTCTTCTAAATTTCGTCTAAATTAGTCTCATGTCATCACCGATTTAATTATCACATTAACCCTGCCGACGCATATACTATATATAATATATATATATATAAGATATATATATAATATATATAGATAATATTAGATTTATATAAAAATATAATTAATCTTTTATAACAATATATTTTTTTATAAAAATAGACAAATATTTAATATATATATATATATATATATATATATAATATATATATATATATTATATATATATTCTATATATATAGATATATATATATAATATATATATATTATATACTTAATTAATTCAATATATATATATATATATAAGATATTTATTATATAATAATATATATATATATATATATATATATAATATATAATAAAGTTTCTTTTATTTCGAATTCTAATAAGATTGGTTTAATTATTTAAAAAAAAATCCAACGGACCCGCGAAGCGTAGCGAGCGCGGCACCCCGCTTGCGGGGTGATTATAGAGGGCCAAGGCCCACCCCGGATCAAAAATAGAAAATATAAAAATATCAATATCAATTCAGAACACTCCCGATAGTCAGCACGAGGCATCAATTTCTCGAAATAAATTGTTTAAGCGACTCATTTTTTATAAGCTACACTGTGAAGTGCAAAAAAATATATATCAATTTCTTTAATTTGTTAATATTAATTAATTACATTGAAATCTATAAACTCAAGGTATATAAATCATTGAAATTACTACATTTCTTTATTAAATCAGTATGATAACCATTATAAAAATATTAATATAATTATATTATATAATATATAGTATAATTATATATACTAAAGATATATATATATTTAATATATATATAATAAATAATAACAGCTGAGCAAAAAAAAATTTCTGGTTTAATTAACGATTAAGATTATAATTAATATATATATATATAGTATATAATATCATATATATTATAATATATCATATATATATAATATATATATAACTATATTATAATAATATATATATATATATATATATTATATATATATTATATATATAATACTATATATATTATATATATATATATACTAGTTTATATATATATATAATAAAATAAAAGGAAATAAAATATTAATTTCATTATATTCATATAAAAAGTCTTAATTTGATCTCCTTTAACAGAAAATGATTATAAACTTCCCTTCGTTATAATTGTGAAAGCTATTAATGACACTCATTAAGCAGTTCTGTTAGATTCTTCTCCTGATAGATTGAAAAACTATGTTTGAAGCCCTTTTCAGAGATGAGAATATTTTTGGGGTTCACGTTTTGAGAGATAAATGCTAAATCCTCCTTAACAATCTAATATGACTACAGAAGACAAATTTATTTACAAAATTAGCAAAATTTTGAATAGATATCGATGAATTACTTGACTAAAATTGTTAGGATCTATGATTCGCGAACTTCCTCCGTAACTAGTTTGAAAATTTATCAGAAAATAATGTATAATTGCCATATCTTTTCAATTCTACTTCTTAGTGAAAGTCCGCAACGATTCCAAAATGAAAGAAAATGTTTCGTTGATGTTTGCTTGACTTTTAAACAACATAACATTTTTTAATATTAAGAACCTATAACTGTAGATGAGTATAGACTATGCTATAACCATAATGGGAGGAGTGTTTAAAAAAGAATAACTTATAGACATTAATAAATAAACTATAACAAATTTGCGTTTGCTTACAGACTAAAAGATCTTAGTTTTTAAGAATATTTAATATATGAGTCCATCAAGCTCCGTTAAGCTTCAACAATGCTTAAAATTTCATTGATCGCAAACAATCCTATCAAAAATTTATCCACCAGCCTTGTTTCGCCGATCTTGAGCATTTTGTCCATTTTTATCTGGAGACCTTTTCTATTTTTTCTTATGAAATAGTAGCGCTTGGCAATCTAAAAATGGCATATAGTTGCATTCGATGTGCAATAAACTTTCTAATGTGTGTACTCACATGGATGTGAACAGCAATAAATCAACGCCGGAATATTTTCGACGCTTAAACCTCTAAAACACTTTCTTCATTGACTTATACACCATCAATCATTCCAATTCAGAATTCATATTTATATCAAATTCGTAGTATTACCTCGATAGAGATAGTGAAAAACAAAGAACCGTTAGAAGCCCACTGGTCTTCGAGCTATCCCGTCAAACTAAAAGTATCAAATGCAGCCCATTAACAATAACAATCTACACATATCTAAGTCTATTCTATTTCCTAAACAAAAGTCCATATAATATATACGCCAACTGATACCAAAAGCAAACACTATACCTAGGTTCATGCTAACCACATACAAGCTTTAATTAAGTTTTATTGTTGTTACCGTATCTAGCTGCGGCTCGTGGGAAAACTGGATTTGGTAGGGCTCAATTCTAATATAGCCCTTAATTATATAACTATTATATATATTATATATAATATATATATAATTATATATACTTATATATTTTATATATATCTATATAATAATATATTATATATTATATATATATATTATATATATATTTGTCAATCAGATTTCTTTTGGTACGAATCAAAACCCTATAGTGATGGGAGCCTTCCCTTTCTTTGAAGGTTTCAGAGCAAAATTAGAATAAAACTTAATTCTCTTCATTTAACATAATAAATTTTAAAAATACTCGACATCATCATCTTCAGATTCATATAAAATTTACAATTTTTTCTATAATTAAATAACTATAATTCATTATCTATAATTAAATATTCAACACTCCCCCCCCCAAAAAAAAAGAAAAAAAAAAAAAAAACCGTAACTTTTCTGAAGGCATAAGAATCACGATTGTTATTGCTTATAATAATTATGTCTTTATATGCGAATGACATTAAAGACAGAATAGCAAACTCAGATCAAATTGATACAAATTCTATATGAGTATATCCCAATTTACTATAATGCAAAAGACAAAGTGCATATGCTAAAACAATATTATAGAATTGGCAACCTTTTGTTGCCATGTTTTACTATTATTAAAAAACTAATAAGGTTTGTCTTTTTGCTGTAAATAGCACACATTCATATATTATTGGATATTATTGAAATAAAAATATCTAACAACACTTCTGTTGCCAAAAAAAGCATTCTTTCTTATTTTCTTGATTAATTACTACGTTTAGGTATTAAAATTGTTAAAGAAAATATTCTTTTACTTCTTTTTTACAAAAATATTTTGAAATTACATCAAGAGCTACACTGTAATTGAGATAGAGCCCACCCGGAGCCCATTTAATTGTGATACCTGTAGCTACAACATGGCTGTTTACTTTAAATAACTAACTAAAAACCAGCCACTTTGTACGTCAGAATATACTACATGATGCCCTAACTGATCACCATTACAATCCAACCTTTCTTTAATGTG
This sequence comes from Trachelipus rathkii, assembly GCA_015478945.1. NCBI lineage: Eukaryota > Metazoa > Arthropoda > Malacostraca > Isopoda > Trachelipodidae > Trachelipus > Trachelipus rathkii. Next base: position 3,793 of record JABUQX010105159.1, on the reverse strand, counting down.
AGTGCGAGCACACTCAATCAACCTCCTGCGAAACCTCCAAAAATTTACAACACTATTACAGAATTGAAGTTTCTACAATCAGGTTAACACGTGTTACTGTATTTCTATGTGTCCCTATTTTTTCCGTAGGACTACTATAGAATTTAATTGTCTCAGATTATCCATTGATGTAGAATATTATTATTAACTGTTCAGTTCCCTATGAGAATCGCCTTATGAAGAAACATTAAACTCTTCAGTCTTTCTCTTAGAGTACTTACTTCAAGCAGAATATCCTTGTGCAACCGTTAAACTCTTCGTCCGCATCTAGGCTTTCTTAAATAAGCCCAAACTTGTGGGCAATACTTTAATACTACGTGAAGATAGCCTATATACAAACTATCTTATAAACTTGTTAGTTTTGTAACCATAATTGCGATTTATAATTAACATCTCTATCATACCCATAAAAAATCTCTAATCCTAATGTTTATTATAATTTATTTTTCTATTAAATTCAATTTTATATGATCCTCACACATATCTATCTAGGATTTCATAGGACGTACCTAGGCATGTCACCGAGATCACTAGTGCGAAAATGCACACCCTTTGAGAACCACTGGTCTACAATCAGCAGAGTATCGAAAACTAACCATATTATCCAGCGAGTAAACCATACACATTCAAATTTAAGAACAGTATATATACTTAAGTTATATTTATATATAATATATATATATATATATAATATATATGAATGTATTGCAATTCATTTTAATGCATCTATATTACTTGGGAAGATTAGATATAGTCTAACATATTCCCAGATATTTTTTCATCTTTAGTAACAATATTATATTATTAAGATATATATATACATTTTATGCTCTAGTAATTAAAAAAGAAAAAAGTATAATAATAATATACATAATAAAAATCTATATAAAACGTAATAAATAATAATTCAATAAGATAATATATAACTTTATAAAAAAATGTATGGATATATAAATATATTAATACTATAATAAATATAATTAATAAAATATATATATATATAATTATAAAAAATTCCATAACAATACTCAACTTTTGAAAATCCTCAATTCCGCGATCTCTATGGAAAAGTGCAGATTACCCAGTAGTTCCCGGTTTTTTTTATCCAAAATAATAAGGGAAACTGACAAACTATTAAGTCTTAAAATGGGTTAAATAAAGATATGTGTTTTTAATTTCCATTTTTTTGGACGACTTCTATAAATATAGTTGATATAATATAAATATTAAAATAAAATAAAACTGAATTAATTGATATAATTATCATTTTATCAATGACTTCAATTATAATAAAAAACTTAAGTAATAAAACTATATTAATTAATAAAATAATTTCTATGTTCTTAATCATCATGTATTTAAATAATATATTATTAACTTAGATATTGAATTAGAAACGGCTGAATAATTGAGATAAACGTATCCCACTCAAAACGAAAATCTACGATATACAGCAAACCACCAATTATAAGGTTAGTAATAAAATTCAATAATTACGAATATTATAAAAAGAAATATAAGAAAGATACATAATAAGAAATGATTGACAGGAATCTTGAAGGGGGGGATTAAAAGCGAAGATTCAGATAGATTAGAATGACGCGAAACCGTCGCAAGACTCAACAGTGAAACAAATCCCCAAAGCAAAACAACGCCCAAAGCTTAAGGCCAGCTGTCGCACGCAAGGCATGCAACGCCCGACATGCGCATCGATAAAAGAAGTCCCCGGTGCACCCGCTGCCAGTTTACTGGACCAAGCAACGACGGAAAGCAACACGGACTCCACGCACCTTCCCAGTACGCCCCCCGCACACAGAGCCGCCCAGACGACCTAGAGGCCTGGCGCCCGCACACGCACCTAAAGTGGCGAAAAAAATGTAGGAAACCCACTTGCAAATCTCTGAACCCATGACCCATCACGAAAAATAATATATAAAACACATGACAGCCCAATGAACAGCTCAATACACCTAATCTTTTACGCCATGTAGGAACAGTACAACCACTAATCGTTTAAACCTCTTTCAGATTTTCGCTTATATTCCCAAAAATATCTCAAGTGCCTCAGGACTCTAGCCAAATCCATTCATATCGTGGTAATCTTAATTCATTACCTAAAATGAAGAACCTTACATTCTTGCTATAAAATTCAATTGCCTACATATATGTCGACCTAAGACTATTATCAGATCAGGCAAATCTTGATATGTCCATCATTTTCCTTACTAAGTACCCTTTGGTATCAAAAGAAAGATGTTTGGATTACTTAATTTAAGCCTCTATCTAATATATATATACTACTATTATATATATTTAATATATAATATATATTATATATATATATAATATTAATTATATATATATTATATATATATATACTATATAATATAAATTATATATATCATATTATATGAACAACGCCACTTCAACTAAGAAATCATCACCAACTACAAATGTTTCCTCATTTCATATAATACTATAGCTCATATTTTTATGATTAAATATTTATTATTATTAAAAATTATAAGTAGAACGTAGCAGTTCCAAAAATTTTAGATAACTTAAAATATATTGGGGATTAAACCCCCTGTCCCCCGTTATGTCCTATTATAATATAGTATTTATATAGAAAATATATATATATATATAATAATATAAAAAATATAATAAGTATATATTATATATATAATGTAACTATATACATATAATATGTGATACATATATTGATACTTATAATTTAATAAAATTTTTACAAATAAAATTAAATATTTTTGTTACACATAATTAAATATATATACTATAAAATATATTATTATATAATATCTTTTCTCTATTAAACTTCCTACATTTAATTAGTACATGGGAATTTACATCTAGTTGTCGTCTACTCATATGAATGCAAGGGGATTCTTCAAAAAATAGAATCACTTAGGCCCCATTTCCTCTATGTCTAAATTTATAATGGAACAAGCAAAAAAACGATGAATAGTTCATTGCCTCAGTTATGCACGCACGATTTTGTTTCTTTAAAATGTATGATATTTTTTACCTTCTTCTAAGCTACGATTCCAAACTGGCTCCATGAACCTTTGTTTTCCTAACTTACCTTGCTGTGAAGGATACGCATTAGTTTCAGGAGTTTGACAAATTATGTTACAAAGAACATCGGAAGAACTTTGATCGTTTTATCTTGAACAGTCGAGGCTTTTCATAAACTTTGCCTATCTAGAGCTTTCATAGTTATCTGTTGAAACTTTACTGATGATGTCTTTTTTTTCTTACTGCTGAAAGCTAAATATGATCACTTCAGACTTACCAGTTATTTACCGAAGAATTTGCAGCGAATCACAGGTAACGTGTCATGCGAAATTTACTCTTTACATAAGCTAGAGTTTAAGTTAAAAACAGTAAGATCAATGTTCATGACCAAATTTTTAGCCAAGAATACTTGTTTGTTAACATTTTTGTTTCATGCATTTAGGAACCCGTAAAATATTAAGGAGCCTCCTAATATTCTCGTGCGGCGATTTTGCAGTCTCTGTCTCAATAAGACAAAATCTTTTCATTTTGCAAATTAATATGCATCATAATTTGTTGTATTAACTTTATAAACGGACTACATTTTAACCGACACATGGTTGAAGTATCAACTTTTAATACATGAAGTAGGTTGAAAAGGAGCTCGGCATACTTTCGTAGTGGGAAGAAATACATAATTTCAACAGCATAAAAGGAAAACTAAAGTACAACTTAT
>JABUQX010105158.1:67500-75387 GCA_015478945.1 Trachelipus rathkii | reverse complement strand
GATGGGATAGACACGAAGTGTATTGAATTACAAGAGAATTTGACATTGGAGACATTATTATAAAAGATGAACGGTATTAACCGAGCATCATTAATCCATTAATGGGTAATGAGTTAAGAATTCGATTGTGTAGTCAATAGAATTTATGGACTAATATTAGGCACTACTGCGCATGTTGACTAGAAAACAATGAATAAGAGAGACGGCGGTCACAATATTTAGATAATTAAATATTATAACAAATTATAACATATCTCGTTTAATACTCGAAGTATCCGATAAAAAGATACGACACTCAGATAGCCCAGTAAAATTGAGCAGATGTACAAAGCAGTTTAATTATTTTCTACTTATCCAATATTTGTTGAGAAGTTCGATCACGTATTGGCACGGCGAATGCGCCTAAGGCTGTTAGGGTAATTTTATGCTTTGTCTAACAATATCCTTATTGCTAATTACGCGACTTCACAGAGTACCTAGTGCTACTCGCTATTTAAAAGATATATATAGGATTCACAAGAAATGCGATACGAGTCATTACGAAAATCCCATGAAAACGGAGTACGATAATTATGAGCGCTAACTAAAGAGCAAATGTAGAGTGAGAGCGGATAGGAGCTATAGGCTATAAGCAAGACTATTGGGGTTCAGGGTGTACAAAATTCGCAAGCCTGCGTATAGTTCGCTAACTTCAGCGTTAGTGTATTAATTTACATAATTTATTAGTGGATGATAATGTTAAATGACCCTTTAATATATACGTAGGTTCCAAGATTAGTATCATTATAATTAATATAGAACTACATTATAATTATTTATATAAAAATTAGTATAATATTATATATGTATTAATTATAAATATATATATATCTAAGTTATAGGGTCATAGTAGCTAAGGGTAATTATTTTCAGGAATGGGTAGGTACAAATAGAATATAATTAATATTCTTAATTAATATTATATTACTTAATATATATATTATAATATTAAAGATTTATAACTATATAAAGTAATATATATATTATTAATATATTCATTATGATAAATATTATAATTGATATATAATTTTATTATATTTAATTAATAATATATATACTATATGATATATAATAATATATATATATATATTATATATATAATTTAATAATATATATTAATATTAATATATATAATATATATATATTATATATATTTAATATATATATTAATATATATTAAATATGAGGATATTATTTTATTAAAATATACAGTATATATATTATATAAATTAATATATATATTATATAATAATATATGTATAAAATATTTATATTAAATATAATATATATTAATATAATATATATATATATATTAATTTAATTATATAATATTATATATTTAATAAATTATTATATGATATATATAAGTATATATATTAATAAATTAATATAATATATTATATATATAAACATGATATTTACTATATACATTTCATGTATTAACACTCATAAAAGAAATAATAACTTACATATACATCCTAGTTACTCACTTAATTATAAGTTAATATTACTCATATCTTAGATGGGAGCGATATTTATTTCGTACAACTTTTAAGAGTTATGTTATTTTATTTAATTAAAGTATATATGCATATATGAGTATATATCATATATATAATTAATTACTTAAGGCCTAGGAATTTAATATTAGAGTATTTAAATATAATATCTATAATTAAGTTTTGTTTTTTAGAGAAATAATACTAAACATACTATAACTATCATTTCTCATCTAATATATTAATAATTATAATCAACAATGAATTAGAAAAAAATGTAATTTAATAATTAAAAATTATTGAGATAAGTCATAAAGCGGATATAATATATAAAACATGGTTCTATATGCCTCAAAAGAATATATATTATAAAATAAAAAAACTTAATTTAATATTGAGCATTCATTCTACAGTCCCTCATATTATCAGTATCTACGTATAGTAGGCTGGAGCTTAGTATCTATAGCTATACTACTATTTATAATATATTAAGTAAAAATTAAGATACATTTCTAGGATATAATATTATAATTATTAAATATATTCAGCTAACTGTAAAGATATATTTAACCGTATAATGTACTAGAGGGATAAAAAGTTATAGAGTTTACATGTAGGATAGATAATGACAGAGCACAAATAAGCAATAAATTAAATCACTATATAATATATATATATATATATATATTAATATTAATATTAGTATATTAAAATACTTATATATATAGCATATATATATAGAGTTCTTTCTATTTTCTTTGCAGAGATTTATTTATAATTTATATTATTTCTTTATAGAAAATATAGAATCAGATAGCCTAATTCTACAAACATATGAAGTGATTTTTATCATAACAGTTATACTGTATATTTTATATTTTATTATTAGCTTGGCCAGATATCTTTAAGAGTATCACTGAGTTAATTATTATTATAATTTAGTTATCTATTAATTAATATATTATAAGTTATAAATATTAGACTATTATATGGCCTATATCATACTTATATATATTATTATTAAATTATATTTTATTATTATATTCATATTCATATTAATCAACTTTTATATTCATTATATTACTTATTTACTACAATTAATTAATTACATATAATCAAAACATTATTTGATTTAATTAATTTATTTATTTTAACTAGTGAATTATGCAATGATATATTAATAGTTTATATACTTTATTGATTATTCAGTGATCTACGGATAGTTGAATTAGTATTCTATTATCACTAAAATTTGATTGCTTTAATATAATTTATATTAATGAAAATATCTATTAGTTTTATTTAGTTAGACACTCACGATGAAGAAAGGTACAGACTCTATTTTAACTGAGAGTAGACATTGTGTATACGAGCAGTCCATTTGTGAGCAACTCTGATCTGACTAATGTGAGAGATTACGAGGTTTCTAATGCACTAAAGCTAGATAATGGAGAGATGGAGGCTCTTGGTATTTATAATTGGTCTCGAGAATGTATGTTGAAGATTAGCTTTAAGTATTAAAGGATAATTAATCCATACTATACTTGACATACAGTATCTTATTGAACTATAAGATATTTATAGAAGCCATTATCATAATGTTCCAGATTTGCGGAGAGGAGTGTTTCATCGAGTGACCCGGGTTCAAGGTATTATATATTATGTAGGTCCAATACTCTTCGCTTTATCTTACCTACATCTTATCACCTAGAGACTTATTTTACTATCTATCCTTACAATTAAAGTAGCTTCGTACTAGGGCTATTTCACCTATGCATTTATCATTTGAGTTCCATTACCTACCGAGCTACTATCCATATTCTCTTCCTTGAAGGTCTTCCTCTTCACGGTTGTCTCATTGTTCTCTCCCGTCTCCAACTCCTCAATTCTTACCTCTATGGCCACTACTATCTCGCTGCTCATGATTAATCTTTCTATCCAGGTTAGTTACCTACACCCCTTCAAAATTATGGACAGCATATATAAGTATTTATTTAACATTAAGGCCTTCAACTTTATACCTAGCTAATCTATTATATTTTTTCGTTCTTGTCTGCTTCTTCTAGTCTTTCCCACTATCTATATCCTAATTCACATATATAAAAAAATCGATATCAAATACTCTGATTGACTGCCGTGAGACTGATGATATTCTATCAGTCATAATCCCATTTGTAGGATTAGGTTCGATGTTTCATGTTCTTTCTTAACCTTGTTGAGACCATATGCCTTGCTATGGCACAATATGGCTTCTCAAATTAGTGAGCTAACAGCCAGGAGGCTAAAGATAAATTTATAATCACATTCATTCACCTTGCCTCACATCAATACTTCATTTGGTCTATGCCTCCAGTGCAATATACTGGTCTACGATGGCCTCTCATATGTCTTACAACATGCTTGCTGGCCTCTCATCTCTATAACTGGGACTGTCTTAAACGCACTCTTTGCGTTGCTCGATCTATGATTTCCACCGTTTCTTTCTTTCTATCTTCTCTTATCAATATGTTATACCTTATCTCCACATATTATGGCTTCACCTATTATGCTTATTGCTGAGCCATCCGTTGACTGTTCTCACTTAACATCACCTATCCCCTTCGTTATCCCTGACCACTTTTTATCCTTATCTCCTTTCTATTCTCGTGTCACCTCACCATTGATCTTTTTCCTCTTATTGTTCTTGGGTGTTCATACTACTGTGGATCCGCGTACGCTTCGCATTCTTTCATCAGGGTCTTTCATCACTGCGATTCACATACATCGCTCCCATTGTCCACACCTCTTCTCCTATTGAGTGTCCTATCTCACTCTCCTCCGCTGCTCCTTCACAGCACTTATTTCTCGATGATAGAGTACATACCCTATTCCAGCTTGAGAGATAATATTGTCAGAATAAACCATGAGAGTGCGTGGTAGTACTAAATCTCAACATACTACCTCACTTACTTCACCTTCTTACGTAGTCAATTATCTAGCATAGACAATAATAGCGAATCAATAAGTTACACCAAAATTGTATGAATAATATTACAGGATTCATTGATAAATCGGGATAGAAAATCATGTGTACATGGATATGATTGACGTATATGGCGTATTTCTCGTTGTGGAAGTGCAAGTCTCTCTCTATCGTATGTTTACGTGAGTGTAGGTGTGCGTGTGTGTGTCGTGCCTGTGTCTTGTTTACCGCAGTTATGTCCTTTGGTAACTGTAATTCTTATATGTGCCACGCGCTGGTAGGCTTCACACACGTGCAGAGGTGCTTGCTCGCTGCTCGCACTACTAGTTATCTGTATAACACTTCGCTGTAATTTATCGTTTTTGGGGTCTGCACTACACGCTGCAAGTCCACAGGTCTTCCTCTCACGCTCCGCTCGTTAGTAGGCTAACTGATAATCAAAGGATGCTCGTTATCAGTAGTGTGGTCTTGTCGATAAGACCTGTCTGATATAATGAGGCCTCAATAGGTATGTTGTTATGTGTCCCTCCTCGTGTGTGTATGATGTCTGATGTGTGATGGGGTGGGGAATAACGTGGGTTTCTATGAAGCGAAATTTATATAATATCGTCTCGGGGGAAAAAAGGAGAGGAAATTTATAATGTCGGAAAAAGGGGAAAAATGTTAAAACAAAAATTTAAAAACATTTTAACTTTTAATATGAAATATTGGTGCACTTAAAGAGGACTATTCCTTGCTACATTGTTGATACTTCACTTATAGCTAAAGTATTCGTATATATATTAGAGTAACCTATATACCTTCAGGGACTTCTCTACTAGGGTATTTTACTTCATTCATAATGTATTTTTTCCAAAGTGGATCCACAAGGAAATTTCCTCAGTTTTTTACTAAGGTCTCCTGGTATCTCTTTTATATCCATCATTTATATTAATCATTCTATTTAATATATTTCTACAATTATCAGGGATATATACTTATCTTTCATTTTGTTATTATCTCTTCACTTACTTTTATATAGGGTTCTTAATGGGGTATCCTCACCTCTATATCCCGGGTTTAGGTTACTAGTGAGAGGTGAGTTATAGTTACGTTATCATCGCTTATTTATCAAGTAGCACATTCCTAACTTACCTTATTACTCACTAGTGTTATCCTCCCTCTATCTTGGGGCCTCACATTACTCATTCTATCTATTATATCTTCTCTACCTACTATCACCTTTAACCTTGGTTTATCATATTTTATTAAACAGTTCTATTATGAAGGTTAATTACCGTAAATCTCCTATGGTATGTATATGTTGTTAATAGATCTTCACTCAAAATATTCTAATATTTGGCTTTATTATATCCTTTAGAATCATAGCTCACACACTTACTATAGCCTATTAGGTAGCCCTATGACCCAATAGTTAGGCTCAAAAGTTTTAAAAATTCTTTACCTCAAACTCATTAATTCCACCTCTAAAATACATCTCCGCACTCATTATTAGGGCTAATCTCCTCTTTTATTAATGATCCCTTTGCAACTCTCTCTGCCTTTAGCTATTTATCTTATTCTCACATACTGAGCTCCATTGTCAGTGCAGTATTCAAGTTTTTTTCAATAACCCCTTCTCTCATAATCTAAAAAACTGTTTTCCTCTTTATTTAGCCTATTATCCTTCATTTACTCTTTATTCAGATCCATACTCACTAGTGACCTCGTTGATGTTCATATTTGTTCACTATCTAGTTATATAGTATCCTATTATGACCTTTAATAACCCCCAGGTATATCATATATTATTGTATATATTCACCGCATGATATGGAGTATACTAGTTGTTACCCTATATTTTTCTATCACTATATAATTAGTATATAATATATTGTATAGTAGTTATAGGTATATATATATATCACGTATGTATATATATTAGTATATAAGTATATAATTTTATTATATATATTTATATATATATATATCATATAATATACTATATATGATGATATATATATATTTATATATATGATATATGTGTGTGTAAGTATTATATATATATATTATATAGTATACTATATATATAGTATATATATATATATTATAGCGTATACTATATATAATATATATAATTATATTCAGTATACTATATAATATATATATTGTAAAATAATATATATCTCCGGAGTATATATATATATATATAGTATCATGATATATAGTAGTATATATATACCTATATATATGATATATATATAGTACTATATATAAGACAAGTTATGATATAGGTATATTATACTATTATATAATTTAATATTTTAGTGAGTATATATATAAGTATATATAGTATATAATTTTATATTTATAATATATAGTATTATATCTATATATATACGTATATATATATAGTATCAGTAGTACTGCTACCGATATACTAATATATATATATATGAGTATATAGTACTATTATGTAATATATAGTATACTAATAACTATATAGTAGTATATAGCAGTGTTTTGGCCTTGCGACGCAACTTGTTGCGGCGCCGCAAAATTGCGCATGCCAATTATCTCCGGTTGCCGTTGCGATTGCGGCCGCAATGTATTTTGAATGAGTTGCGAGATGGCTGGCTTGCGACGGCAATATTTTAAGCAAAATTACACCGCAAATCGGCAACCGGCAACTGTAATAAAATTAGAAAAATCCACCAACACTTAATTCTATTCCTGTTTTGAAATTGTTTTCAAACTCGTAAGACAGTTTAGACATGTTATTACAATATGTATGCCATCCTTAGTTTGGGCATTGTTTATAAGTTTTCTCCAAAATGAGTTCCACCTTCACAATTGCAATATAAATTTTAAAGCCATTATTTTATAGTACTGTATCAGTTATGTACATATATATATATATATATATATATATATATATATATATATATATATATATATATATATATATATATATATATATTTCTACTAGTTACTGGATACACATATGTATATATAGCTATGCTAACTATATATATATATATATTAGTGATGGACATGACATCCGCACCTAAATTGACATCCGCATCCGCATCCGCATCCTCACTTAACGGCACATCCGCATCCGCATCCTCTTTTGAAAAATGAGGATGTTGCGGATGTTTTCTACATTTGATTAAATGCATATAAAATAAATATTTGGCATCTTTATCATGGGAGTTTATGGGAATAATTGTAATTTTGAATTTCGATTTCTGTATATATATATATATATATATATATATATATATATATATATATATATATATATATATATATATATATATATATATATATATATATATATATATATATACAGCTGGACTGCTGCCCCTGGCCCACCTTAATTGGAGGGCCACACTGCTTCCAGGA
>JABUQX010105158.1:57500-60000 GCA_015478945.1 Trachelipus rathkii | reverse complement strand
ATACAAACGGCAAACCCCATTTTCATGGATTTTACCCGAAATTAACACTTTGTCACTGATGATTGCAAGTTGTTGCGAGTCAGTGACTGCTTTAGTGATAAAAGATGGTGTTGTATTTGGACAATAGTGTGTTTATTAATATCATTTTATGTACATTTCACAATTTATTACATTATTACATTATTACATATTACAATCATTTTATGTACATATCATAATTTATGTAATATTTTTCATTTGCAGGTTGTGATCTAACAATGGCTACAACATCCGAAAGAAGGAGATGCCGTAATGACACAGATATCTTCTGCTACATCTGTGGGAGCTTCACTTTGCAGGATCAAAGGCGCAACATTAATACCTTTGTCAAGAGGGTGTATCTTGCCTACTTTAAAGTAGGACTGGGAGACCAAGACAAATATTGGGCTCCTCACAAAGTGTGCAAAACGTGTGTTGAAACTTTGCGATCATGGTCTAAAGGAAAGAATGCTAAGCTGAGATTTGGTGTGCCAATGGTTTGGAGAGAACCAACAAACCATTTGAATGACTGCTACTTCTGCCTTGTCAATGTAAAAGGTTTCAATAAGACAAACAAACACCACTTACAATACCCAAATATCCCATCTGCCAGACGACCAGTTGAACACTGTGAGGAAATACCTGTGCCTGTATTTACTGAGCTACCGGAGATTGATGTTGAAAATATCAGTTTACCTTCTTCTACAGATGATGAGGATGATGCTCTGACCGAATATACGCCATCTGTTGCAGATTCTGATACAATTGCTATGTTTAGTCAGCCTGAATTGAATGATCTGGTAAGAGATTTGTATTTGCCAAAGCAGTCTGCTGAATTGTTGGCTTCCAGGCTGAAAGAGAAAGGAATACTCAGACCTGGCACTAGTGTCTCCTTTTATCGTAACAGAGAAGCAGCACTGCGAAAGTACTTCCATTCAGATGGTCAACTTGTTTATTGTAATGATGTTGAAGGGATTCTTCAAAGATATGATTCAAGTGAATGAAGACTTTTTATTGACAGTAGTAAAAGAAGTTTGAAATGTGTGTTACTGCACAACAGAAATATATATGGTTCAATCCCAATAGGACACTCTGTACAAATGAAAGAAGAGTATGCCAACATCAAGAAAATTCTGGATAGATTGCAATACCATCTTCATGGATGGTTAATTTGAGTGGATTTGAAAATGATTAATTTTCTATTGGGGCAGCAAGGAGGTTACGCCTGTAGGGGTTCGGCCGTCGGCACTGACTTGTTGAGGTTGTTGGTTGTGTATTGTATTGAGGTTAATCTTATGGATCCTTTTAGTGTTCTTTAACTAGCTATTTTTGTTTATATGTGATAGGTTGTAAAAAGGATCTTTAGGAGCCTCCTAGGGGTCTGCCCATTCCTATTGTTTGTTTTTGTTGTTGAGTCGTAACACCCTTGTTAAGTGTTCTCCTTTGAGACCGACTCTGTCGGCAGTTCTTCTACAATATTTCTTGTAGTTTTCTTTGCTTTTCCGTACACTGTTCTTGTAGTTTCTTTTAGTCATTTCCTAACTTACCTAACTAATTATTTTCGTTACTAATTTCTCTTTTCTTCCCCTCAGACAAGAAATCTTTAAGTAACCTTTCATTTACTTTAGATATTTTTAACTATTAAGATATTACCATAATTTTCATATAATTGAACCATTGGATTAGCCGAAGGAAGTGGCTCTAGTTTTTAGTATGATTCTAGCATTTATATGATTCTAGTTAACTATATTCTAGTTTCTTATCATCAAGCCTGTATGATCTCGTATGAAGTCTGGACTATTGTCTAGTTTCATATCATCAAGCCTGTATGATCAAACATCTTAACTGTAAGATATTTTATCTCGACAACCTCTTTGGATATCGTTATAATCTCAACTTAGTTTGGTTAGAACAATACCAAAACAATATCTTACGATGATATATAAATACACGTTTGCTTTATTTGTAATATTCTTGCATCAATAAGGCAAATATTACTTTATTAAGTTTCTCTTATAATTTACTATATACAAATGTTGATAATACTGAAGATTTCTTGTAACTAGATTTTAACTAGAATTGTATACCATAACCCTGCAAAATATTATATCATTTTTTTATATTTTTATTATTTATAATTTATTCTTGATTTAATGTTTTCTTAAATAATTAATAACCCAGCCTATCTGATTAAACATACAAAATATAAATACTATACTTCTCCTGTGTTACATAATATATACATTACTTATTGAAATATAATTATTAAATATATATACTTTGCTTTAAAGGCAATCCCGAATATAGAAGGTCAAGTAGACAGAACCTTCTACACGTCAAATACCCTTGTTTCCTCTGCTACTGGGACAGTAGAGCTTCATTAGAACACTGTGTGACAAAGACCTGGCAACCTAGAATCAGTTTGACGCCTGGTGACAAGAACATCAAGAATGAGCCTCTGGTTGGTAGGAATAAAATTGTA
>JABUQX010105158.1:42500-52500 GCA_015478945.1 Trachelipus rathkii | reverse complement strand
ATAGTAGAAAGGAAGAAAAGATTTTAAACACAGAGACATCAGAAATTGGGAGATTAGTTATCAGACAATATTACAAGTGTTTACACATGTTTACATAGGCACATACTCCACCTTTCAGACGGAAATTATGAAATGTTATAGTTGGACATTAAAGGAGTTGAAGGGATGAATTCTTAGCCATCCAGGTGTCTCGAACCAAGAGCAAAAAGGTTAGGGTTAGAGAGTTAGAGAGGGTGATATTCCACGGATCTTGGATTTTGAAGTTTAGGCCATGGATGTTAGCAAGAATCTATGAAAGCACGCCTGTGCAAGTCTGCCACACACACACAACCACCAAAGCAAAACAAAGCAAACATAGACAAACAGACAAAAAAGCATGTTAAAATTATTCACACACTAAAAGAACCGTAAATGTTAAAACGATAAAACCGTATTTATAATAAATATGTAAAATATGAAAAATTTAGAAAGTTTAAAACACTCACGCACTCGTACACCCTCACAAATTTACGAAAAAAAAATTACAATTATTCAACATAAAACTGGTTATGTATAAATTAAAATAATAATTAACTAAAAACGTAGGTGCTGTGCTAAAACCCGTTTAAAATAAATAAAAAAAATAGAAACACTAAAAACTTAAGTTAAAAAAGACTAAGAAAAAATATACCCTAGTACTATCTAAACTACGTATTACACAATCCTAAAAACTAACTATTGCTATCTAACATAACTAAAAAGTTTCAAAATTAAAAATTAAAACGGATATCTTATCTTTTAAAAGGATGATCAAATTCTTCAAATATTAAAACCATAATAGTTAAAAACAATTAAAACAGGAGAGCGTTCAATGTACAAACACACTTAGTGGCAAAATAACTAAAATATATATATATATATATATATATATATATATATATATATATATATATATATATATATATATATATATATATATATATATATATATATATATATATATATATATATATTAGACAGAGAGAGATGAGTCTTAATTCTCTCTCTCTCTCTCTCTCTCTCTCTCTCTCTCTCTCTCTCTCTCTCCTCTTTCTCTCTCTCTCACCTCTCTCTACCTACCTCTCCATACTATATCTCTCTCTCTCTCAGCATTACTTCGATTCTAATAACGACTTTGCTCGATGAGTCACTCGACTCATAATTTTACATGCATTTCTTGTCGCCTATTTACTCTCTTCTATTTCCAACAACGGAATTTTTTCTTAGTAATATTTGTGACCCATATAATTTTAAAAATAGATTTATATTCATATCTCCAAGTGTTATTTTTTTAAATCTTTCTGCTTCGAAAAAAAAAAAATCTATTTGAAGTAAATGTATGTACCTCTAATTCTTTCATAACCCCATCCATGAACAAATTGAATAGCCAAGGAGACATAACACATCCCTGCCTCACTCCGCTATTAATTTTAAACCAATCACTTTTAACTTCATTTATTCTTTCACACGCTTCACGTTCGTCTTACATACTTTTGATTCCATTTAAAAGCCTACCACCTACACCATATATCACTAACACCTGCCATAGAGCTTTCCTATTAATCCTATCATACGTGTTGCAAATCCATAAAACCTAAATACAATTTATTCTTCTTCTCTCTCATTTTTCATTTTCTCAATAATTTCCTTCAATATATATATATATATATATATATATATATATATATATATACTATATATATATATATATATATATATATATATATATATATATATATATATATTTTTTTACTCTATATCTCTATATATATAGATTTATATATATATATATATATATATATATATATATATATATATATATATATATATATATATATATATATAACTATATATATATATATATATATATATATATATATATATATATATATATATATATAAACTTAATTTTCTCAAAAATCTCAGTTATGGGGAAGCAAGGGACAGATGATGGTGGTGATTATATATATATATATATATATATATATATATATATATATATATACTACTATATATATATATATATATATATATATATATATATATATATATATATATATATATTATATAAAATTATTAGATAAAATTTTGTAATATTTTTTTTATTTTCTGCAATTATTTTTTAATGTGTTGTCTGCAGATGAATATCAACGGGTACGCCTTCCGAGATTGATTTAACAGCTTTGGCAGCCACCAAATGCTATCGACATACTGAAAGTTCTAGCGGAGAATAATGTCAGAAGAATCCAGCTGTATAAAAGCACAAAGTTAGTTGACTTTAAGCCAATATGAAAACGAAAACACATTAAAACTTTAGAAAAAATAATATAATACGTTAGTAATTAGTAATTACTACTTCATTATCTATCGATTGATGTTTTTTTCAGTTTTTCTACTAAATACTATAAAAACACGTCGTCTGACAAGCATATAAGGTTAACCAAACGCATTTCTTAAGATTTAGGAGCCTGCCCCCCCCCCCCACCTACACCCCCATACATATATATATATATATATATATATATATATATATATATATATATATATATATATATATATATATATATATATATATATATATATATATATATATATTATATATATATATATATATATATATATATATATATATATATATATATATATATATATATATATATATATATATATATATATATATATATATATATATATATATATATATATATATATATATATATATATTACTTACCCATCTCGAAGGTAGAACTTTCGCCCTGTTAGTTGGACCAGCATCTTCTTCCTTCTGGCCCCGAAACTCTTGATCCTTGAACACTCTAGAAAACTATTTCTCGGCGCAATGGTTTCCGATGCTAGTCCTTGAGTTATATACTCTCAGGAACTAGCATCTTCTTCCATTTGGCCTCGAAACTCGTTTTCCCAGAGCTCTCCAGGAGATCGTGTTTCTAGGCGCATAAGATTTCAATGCTGGTCCGGGAGTTCTGCAATCATAAAATAAAGTGCCGGGTCGCTAGCCCTGTCGCACTACATATATTATTATGATTAACACAACGGGTTCCTTACCGTTAGTAGCCAATTGAAGAGGTCTCTTCATACGATCCGATGTGTCGCCATATCTCAACTTATATATATATATATATATATATATATATATATATATATATATATATATATATATATATATATATATATATATATATATATATATATATATATATATATATGTATATATATCTATAAATTATTTTTTTATGATCTCAAACTTTTGAGTTAATTCTATTATTAATTGGGTTTTGTAACTTTTATTTCTTTTACTATTATGTCGTATTCAATTTCTTTTAGCAGTAAAAGTAAAGTTTTTCTTTTCTTTTTTTTTTGTATTAACAATTTTTGTGATTCATTAATTGAAAGCTATCCTTTCATCCCTAGCATCATAAAAAGCAGATATTTTAAAATTAAAAGATCGTTTAATAAATAAACTTTATAAATATAAATGGTACCCTCATGTGACAATAGACCATTTTAAAATTAATGATACTACTAAAAGTAGAACTTAATAAGAAAGCAAAATGTAACGCATTTGAAGAATCTGAAACCCATTATGATTTAAACTTAAAATTGGGCGAGTGGGACATATATGATAAAAATTTATCTAAATCTTGGCCTTCTGATTCATTCAGAAAGAGTCTACTCTAACGATTCATAAGAAAATAAAATATACTAATTTTTTTTTAAAATAATATTATTTAAAAAAATCAGTATTTCAAGATAGGAAACTAATTTAAAATACTTAAAAAAAAATTAAAAATTAATCCTAAAAATGTAAAAAGTCTTTGTATAAGGGATAGATAAGGCCTATAAATAAAGAAAAGTTAATAAATGCCAATGGTTTGGACCTAGAAGTTTCTTTTCTTCTCAAGATTTATCGACCTTTAATTCCATGCATTTTTCACAGACTCTCTTTAATTGATCGATTCAGCCGCAAAAAGGAATCATTTATAAACGTCAAAGTAATATCGACCTCCTTCTGATTATTTTAGTCAGTGGGTTTGATAGCTTTGCTTTTAAAATACAGATTTAATTAAGTTTTTATCGAAGGATTTTTACAATAATAATAATAATAATAATAATAATAATAATAATAATAATAATAATAATAATAATAATAATAATAATAATAATAATAATAATAATAATAATAATAATTTATAATAATAATAATAATAATAATAATAATAATGATTATAATATTATTATTATTATTATTATTATTATTATTATTATTATTATTATTATTATTATTATTATTATTATTATTATTATTATTATTATTATTATTTATTATAAATCGTAGAATGATGTTTGAGAGAAATTTGTGTTGTATTATTACAGATGTTTCTTTGGATGGAAAAACCTCGCTATTCCCCGTCGGGCCTACTTTGCCGTGTAATACCTTTACAAATAATATATATATATAATATATATATATATATATATATATATATATATATATAATATATATATATATATATATATATAACACCCTTATATATATATATATATATATATATATATATATATATATCTTTCTATATATATATATAACCAACGTAAATTAACAAAATGCTTAAACTATAAAATATATTATTTTTGTTCCAATATATATATACTGTACTTTGCTTTTGGGTGGCAGATACCGTGAAAATTTTTAATAAATGAAAAGAAAATTACGCTTTACTTGTCGTGCTGTTTCAATAGTCGGTAGCTGTTTTCCTTCAGATTCTTAACAATTTAAAATAAACAACTAATAACAATTTCTTAACTTAAACAATTTAAAATTAACAACATAATTGAAAACTTTTTCTTACAATTATTTTTATATTTTATATTTTTTAGTATTGTAAATACGCTAATAATAGACTTAAAACCAACAACACCCTATTCATAGATGTAATGTAGATTAGCACTGAAACGATTTTATAATTCAGCATTGGTTTTTTAGTCGGTAAAAATTCTTACGCAGAGTAAAGAAGATCTACAAATAGCTTACTATTTTTTTTCTTACTATTTTCCCTATGATTTTTACATTACTATTTATATTTACTTTAATTTATAATAGGTTAAATTAAAAATTTACTTTAGATCAAAAGGTCAATAGATTTAGACTTTTTATATATATATATATATATATATATATATATATATATATATATATACTGATATATATATATATATACTATATATATATATATATATATATATACTATATATATATATATATATATATATGCCTTGCTTTGATATTGGAACAGCTCAAAAAGCTTAAATTTCAGAGGACAAGCTTTTTAATGCCTATATTTTGAAAATGTTAAAAATTCCCCTTATTAATTATTATATAAGATAAAATAATTATGAATAATAATTAATAAGGGCTGCATTTAGGATGCATTTAGCATTATCAAAAATATAACTATTAAATAGTCTATCTTCTGAAATTTATGTTTTTTGAGTTGTGACACTATCAAACCAAAACATCGATATTTTAAGGTGTATATTCGATATACATTATGACCAAATTTTATATGCTCTGAAAATTTTATATTGGTCGGAAGACCCTAAAAAATATTATCACCATGAAACATTTATGACAAATATTTTTTATGGTGAATAGGAGGTTTGTTTTGAGAGAAATTTGAGGCACTTGAATATCAAAACTTCCCACAAGGATTTTCTTTTAGATAATACGTGCATCTTGTTATAATTCAAGTTTCAAGTTATTTAGATACCGTTCCAAAGTGTTAAATTCATAGTTTTTCTTCAATAGAAAAAAAATATATAGACACAGCAAACGCTAGAAATCAATGTCTTAGAACCTAAAACTTTGCTATTTATCTTTAATTTGATGCAAACCGGATAAAATTTTAGAATTATATGGGTGAAATTACATATTGAAATTTTCTTTCCAAAATGGAAAATTCAAAACCTCCCCTTAAAAATAGTCTGGATAAAGAAACGGAAAGAAAGTTGATCAGCTGTGCATTGAGAACTAGAAGAAAGCCATTGATGATGGTGAACATTGAAATTACTTTAATCTATGATTGCAGAGAAAGGAAAAGAAGAAAGAAAATATGCCCTATTATGGTGATTAGATTGTCGAAGAGTTTCAGATTCATTGAAAGTAGGAGATAGAACGAATGAATCTAGTCAGGATTGGCAGGAAAATGGGATGATTGGAAAGTCAAGATTGGGAAGAAAACCAAAGTCATGGGGTTGAAAATTCAGAAGATTCCAAGTCTGAAACACTTGAGCAAACAAGTTCATAGTGCACATATCCACAACAATCACCTTTAGTTGAAATTTAAGGATGGAGACAGAAATATTGAATAGAGTATACTGACTTTATCGGAGCACTAAAGTACATGAGTTTTTAGTCAAGAACAATAGGTTAGGTGTAAAGGACGAAAGCTGTTGTTCAACAATGTGGAAATTAGAGTTATGTAGAAAAGATTGAGGAAACATCTAATTTTTAAATTTGAGAAATAAAGTACTTCCAGAGGGCTGGGCTGAGTCCCAGGGATATATAGTATAAATATATATATATATATATATATATATATATATATATATATATATATATATATATATATATATATATATATATATATATATATATATATATATATATATATATGTGTGTGTGTGTGTGTGTGTGTGTGTGTGTGTGTGTGTGTACCATGCGCTCAACCTTGAGCATAGGTCCATATAAAATTATAAAGTATGTTTGCCAGTGTAACCAAACGTTCTCTTATTAGCGGATTTCTGGAACATATCTATTAAGAGCTTGTAAACAATGCCTCTAAGAAGGTTAGGTGTTTTTATGATATTGTAATATCATACATAACTACTTTCAGTTTATTTTAAGTAGTAAAATCAAACTGACCAATGATTGCCTGGCTTTTCTACCGATTGGCATTTTCCTAAATAAGAACCGGAGAAGGAATCGGGAGTTCAGCCAACGACATCAGTGCTGGTAAGACGTGTTAAAGGGCCTCGCCCTTACACGACCTTTATTTTATATTAGAATATATAACCTAATAAGGTGAATACCATCATATTCATAAATATTAATGTCCCTATTAAAGATTTCTTGTAAAGTTTCTTATTTAAGAAACAGAATTGATCCTAAGTGATATAAATAAAATATAATATAAATAATGGTGATTAAGATTCCAGTAGAGATAATAGAGCAATATGCTTCCCACTCTGGAAACTGTTCTAACAATTTTTTTTTTTTATTATTTAAACACCACCGCTCATCGGGCAGAGCCCTAATCTAGGAGGAATAAAAATAATTATTTGTGTGTTGTTATATAAACATGCCATTGATTTTCATAACAAAAAAAAATTATATTATATTGCTGTAATCACAAATGAAAAGAAGGGATGTTAATAAAGAAAAGAAAACCTATAATCTTTTAGAATACCTTTTATTAATAGTTGTATCTGAGGTGATTAATTTGATTATCTGCTAATAATTAAAGACATCATCCCTCATACATACATACATACATATATATATATATATATATATATATATATATATATATATATATATATATATAACTTATAACTATTCTTTATATATATATATATATATATATATATATATATATATATATATATATATATATATATATATATAATATATATATATATATATATATATATATATATATATATATATATATATATATATATATATGCTACTGTAAACTATTTTAAATTACCTAAATAATTTGTGCAGTTGTAAGTATTTATTCATGTAAATGAGTGTGTGTGTGTGTGTGTGTGTGTGTGTGTGTGTGTGTGTGTGTGTGTGTGTGTGTGTGTATACGTCAATATTTGTTTTATGTATTGTTCTCTGAAACAAATAAAACCCAAAAGTTTGTTTCCATTTCAATTTTAAACTTTTTAAACCTATCTGACTCAACGGTTCACTGAATTGTTCCGCTTTAAAAATTTCTAACATTGATTTTATAGTGTTTTTCATGTATAAATAATTAATTAGTGTTTTTATCCTTTACTTTTCGTTAAAAAATATCTTTACCGTTATATTTTAAATTTTTAATTATTTTTACATTCTCATTATATACATATATATATACATATTATATATATATATATATATTTATATAGATACATATATATATATAGATATAGATATACATATCTCTATTTCTTTTATATATATATATATATATATATATATATATACATTTTTATGTTTATATATATATATATATATATATATATATATATATATATATATATATATATATATATATATATATATATATATATATATATATATATATATATATATATATATATATATATATATATATATATATATACCTACACTTCTGCCCCTGGCACACCTTAATTGGAGGACCTGTTCGATGAACAGTTAGGAAAAGGGAAACCAACTAAAGATTGGTCTAAGGTAAAAAGCTTTAAAATTTGATACGATAAAATCAGATCGTCAATAGATCTCAGAAAGGATGGGACAACTCAGATTGAGAACATAGGAATAACAACAGGTACAAAAGAAGAGGCCCGTAGAGTTACGGTAAGCAAAGTTAAATTATAAATTATTGTTTATTAGTATATTAAATAAATTTGTATAAGAACTATTAATGATAAACTTATTGTTTATAGGGACCTGGCTTGGGACAGACCTGGCATGGGACAGATCTAGTATGGAACCTAGTGCGGAACCTAATGTGAGACCTAGCTTGAGACCTAGCTTGGAACTTGGATATGGGACAAACTTAGTCATGGGACAAACCCAGGTTGAGATGGGCAAATCTAGCCTTGCAACACACGTAGTTCGGGATGAACTTGAGTTGGGATGGCAAACCTCTGGACCTCAGACTATTTAAACAGAATAAACAGGAGATATTAACAGGAATTCAACAGTCGGAAGGTTCGGTGAGTAAGCAGAAGTCCATAACACGGGTATCCTCTCTCACTTGTGTAAAAAGGCCGAAATGATGCTTGAACTCGGCATAAATAAGGATCAAGTAACTATCGTCCCAGGTATTGGATAAGGTTTCTAAGGCAGTTTTAACTCGTAAGTACCTAGTTGTGTTTTTATATGACAAAGTTAACATCATTTCTGGAGTAACAGTTAAAGTTAAATTATGGTTCAGGAATAACAGTTCGTTTAATAAGTGATACGTGTCAAACATTTAATTATCGAGTTTTTGTGACTTTTTAAAAATAAAGAAAAAGGTTAACCAGTGTTGAAAAAGGTTGACAGGTTAAATAACTATTTATTTGATAACTAACAATTTAGGTGTATAAAGTTTTAATGTTGTTCTTTTTCTCCCAGCAGACATTATTTGGTAAGGGATTGAAAAAGTAGTGATCAGTGGCACCTCAAAGTAGAACAATCACGTGATGAGGATAAAGGAATACCGATTATGACAAAGTTTATAAATCATTATTTAATGAATATTTAGTTTAGGTAGCTAGGGTTGTACTTATCAAATAGCGTTAGGTTGTACAAATTAGCTAGGAATTTATGTATAAATCAAACACAGGTATTTAACAGGAATGGAAAATTATTTATTGTGAATTATATTTAGAAAATATGTTCGTTTGTTTTCTTAACTCTTCCGGGTAATTTAAATGCATTTGTTTGGATTTACGAACAGCAGGTAATAAGTTGAGTTAAACAGTATGAATACAAAACAGGTTTACCAACTTAAATAAAAAGGGTGTACCAACTGCAAATTTACGGATTACCAACCCAAGAAAAACAGGTGTACCAAAACCATCAAATAATAAACAGGAAGAGTATATATTTAAACAGAGTATTATCCCCTATTCTCAGTTGTCTTTGTCTTCTCATTCCCTCTCTCACTATTTAACAGGAATCTTCATATTCGGATGATTGGTAAGTTTATGTTGCTAGTAA
>JABUQX010105158.1:30000-35000 GCA_015478945.1 Trachelipus rathkii | reverse complement strand
ATATATATATAAGGGTGTAGACAGGAGGGTCAGGGGTTCAACCTCCCGAAATTATTTTAGCGATCAAAATTTTTGATTTCTTAAGTCTCAATAATAATAATAATAATAATAATAATAATAATAATAATAATAATAATAATAATAATAATAATAATAATAATAATAATAATAATAATAATAATAATAATAATCAATGAAAATGAAAAGTATTTATTAATGGAAATGAGGAGATATGTTTGTGGTCCGTAACGATTTCTTAGGTCAAGTGGCTGTTCCTCATACATGTATAAAATATTTAGATCAGGGACTTAAATGTAAGGTTTCCAAGTTTGCAGATGATAGCAAATTGGCTACCTTAATAAGGAATAATGATGGATGTATAAAGATTTAAAAGATAAGGAGGGAGCTGTAATCGTTGATGGGATGAGCAGGTTCATTCCTTCTTCAGCTAAATTTTTCTTTCCTCATTCATTCCTTCTAAAACTAAATCTTTCTTTCCTCATAATCCATGGTTCGATCGTGCTTATTCTCTGGCCATTCAGGCTAGAGACAGTGCCTATCGGTGTGGAAAAATTCTCGTTCTCCTATCACTCTAATTTTCATTCAGCTAGAAATCGTTGCAGGGATACTCTTCGACGAGCAAAGCTTGGCTTTCATCAAAGAAAAGTGGCGCCAACCTCCTTGGTTCTCCTACTGACAAATCTTTCATATCTCTAGCAACTTCTATAAATCTGCCTTTCCTCCTCTTATTCGATCTGATCATTGTGTTGCTAATTCTCCAACTGAAAAGGCTAATCTCTTCGGCCCTCGCTCAACTATATTCTCTATGTCTCAATACTAGCACTTTCCCTCCCTCAGTGTTGGAAGCTCTCACATGTCCAACCTATTCCGAAAAAAGGAAGCCGCTCTGATCCTTTTAACTATCGCTGTAGCTTTCACTTGTATTCTATCTAAGATCTTTGAAACCCTTCACAACTCACTTCTTAGATCATCTGGAAACTCACTCCGATCGCCAGTACGGCTCTCGTTGCACGAAGTCTGCTGGCGATATACATTCCTATCTAACCGATTTATGGTTTTTCGCTCTTAGGAACTACGGGGAGACTTGCGTGGTGGCGCTTGACATATCCAAAGTATGGCACGCGTCACTGCTCTCCAAGCTCCCCTCCTTTGGGTTTCCTCCTTCTCTTTACTTACTTATATCTAGCTTTCTTTCAAATCGCTCAATATCGGCTGTTGTTGATGGGGCGACTTCTTCTTCTTTTTCTGTCATTAGTGGTGTTCCTCAGCCTGTCTTATCTCCTACTTTATTTCTACTTTTCATTAATGATCTTCTCACCTGCACCCTAACTCTATCCACTCGTATTCCGATGACTCGACCCTCTTCATTCTTTAACTCATATCAATTTTACTCCACTTTTACTTCTGGAATTGCCTCTCGTCTTATTCTTCCGATTTTATTTCGCTGATGGATAGAAGAACTTTAGAAATCCAATCTTTAAAACCCAACTTTTACAAATCTCCTTCTCCAAAATACCTTCTAACTTTCCTGTCTCTTTCGACGGTTCTGTCGTCTCTCCTGTTGACAATATAAACATCCTTGGCCTTAACATAACAAAAATGTCTTGGAAACCCCCACATCACAACGGTTGCTAGGTGGCCTCAAAGAACTGGAAGTTCTGTTTAGACTGTGAGACTTTTTTTCCTCTTCTCAGTTGTTCCGCTATACAAAGGTCTCATCCACCCATGTATGGAGTACTGCTCTCATGTCTGGGGGGGGGTTTCACCCGGTTTTTGGACAGGGTCGAGTAAAAGGCAAAAAGGCTTATAAACTGTTCTGTACTTTCCAGTTCACTTGACCTTATCTTTGTGAGGCGATGTTGGTGCTTTATCTCTATCCTATAGGTACTGCAGCGGCAAGTGCTCGAGGGAAATCATCGCCACCTTCGCGTACTCACCACCTTTATTACGCTCTTTCGTAGCAATAATAGGTGCTGTATCTCCTGCGCACGAGTATTGTGTTGACATTGATTTCCAGGCTAGTTCACTGTGGTGCTTCATTCTTTCCAGCCACCTGTTTTGTGGAATTCTCTTCCATCTTCTGTATTTTCTACTGAATTTAATCTCCCTCACTTTGAAGGCCCGCGTCTGTGCTCATATGCGCAATTTGCGCTAGAGGGGTGAACTTTTGAGAGTTCTACACCCCCTCCTTGAATACTGCCCGTGAGTGGTGGTGACAACTGCAAAAAAACTTGAATGGGCAGATATGTGGCAAATGAACTGAGTCTCCTATTCCCCCCAATCAAAAACATCATTCAGATTATCCCAGAAAATCGTAATTTTTAAACATTAATACCCTCGATAGATCATATGTCGCAAAACACAAATTTTGACCTTTTTCAAACTTAAATTTAAACTTTAGACTTCTAGTACTCACACACACAAAATCTACCATAGCTCTCTACCACAACTCACTCATCAGAATTGCAAATTCTTCTATCCCATCTCATTCCTTTTCACAGCAACACAAACACATTTCACACCACACCACACCACTCACTCATTTTCACCGTTTTCTTTAATCTTTGTTTCAGTTACAGCGGGCAAATCAAATCTGCATTTCTAAATATATCTATCACCTTTCTCCTCTTCTCTTCAACATTTATTTCTCTGACATCTTCATATACAGATACGATTCATACATTTTCGCCGAAGGATAGAAGGGCGCTTACTGCGATCACGATCTTCTCCGAGGCATGCATTAGCATTCCTGGCAAAAGATAAGTGGTAGTAGGCAGCCAACCTAACTACCACCGTCCCTTAGTCTCCTTCTACGACACGCAGGACATACGATGTGGGCAATTTTTTCTCCCTACACGTATGGATATAATGGATAGGGATGTCTGTAAGATGTTGTCTAGAAGAGGGGTGTGGATATAAGTATGTGTATATGATATGTGGATAAAATTTATTTGGATATGAAAGCATAACAGAAAGGCGAACCATTAGAAACTGGAATGTCATACATACCATAAAAAAAATATATATATATATATATATATATATATATATATATATATATATATATATATATATATATATATATATATATATATATATATATATATATATATATATATATATATATATATATATATATTATATTATATATATATATATAGTATATATATATATATATATATATATAATTAACATATATATATATATATATATATATATATAAAATTATTATTATTATTATTATTATTATTATTATTATTATTATTATTATTATTATTATTATTATTATTATTATTATTATTATTATTATTATTATTATTATTATTATTATTATTATTATTATTATTATTGAGTTTTAATATTATTCAAAATTCTTAATATTTGTTTAATTAATCGGCAAAATAATCGGCGAAATTTGCCGATGACGATGACGATGACGATTTAAAAAAATATGCCGATTTTTGCCGATGACGATGACGATGACGATTAATCGTCCCATCACTAATATATATATATATATATATATATATATATATATATATATATATATATATATATATATATATATATATATATATAAAATATATATATATATATATATATATATATATATATATATACAGAGATGGGCATCGTTACATGAAATTGGTTAGCGTTACCGTTACTCGTTACTTGAGAGAAAAAGGGTAGCGTTATCGTTACATCGTTACATTTTAAAATTCTTTGAAGCGTTACCGTTACTCGTTACATGTAACGCGTTACTTTCGGTCAGTTTCGGGCTTAATTAATAGTTTACAGTTTTGGTACATGATCATATACATATTTACTGCTGAAGATTAAATCATTGGATTAACTAACAGTTTTTAAACTTTTATTCAAAAATTGCAATTTACATTACTATCATTGACCAAATAATAGAAATATACAATTTTTAAAATTTTTATCTATTTTAAGTTTCATTATGTAAACTTAGTGCAATAAATGATATACATTTATGGAATTTAGTGATACAATATTATCCATATTGAAAATTTTTTATAATTTATTTTATTAATAAACGTAGAAGATTATCTCAATTGTGCGTCACTTTGAACCCTAGCTAGCCGATCTTCATTAAACATTGTTTGATATTATTGGTATGCAAAGTATTAAGAGTAGATATTATTAATATTAATAATGATAATGGTAATAATAATAAAAATTGGCAGTAATAATGTATTGTAAAGTTAAGTAATTATAATTTCAATTTCAATTTCAAAATCTTTATTCAGAGAAGAAAAATTACATTATTTACATAGTCCAATATTTTACAACTTCATTATAGCAATTAATTATAATAACATAAAATAATTTCCCTAGTATCTGAAATGGGTCTACTAATTGCAACACAGTGTCGTGTTCTTTGAGACCCGAAATATAATTAATAACAATAAGTATAAAAATGATAATAATAAACAATAATAATAATAATAATAATAATAATAATAATAATAATAATAATAATAATAATAATAATAATAATAATAATAATCCAAATGGTAATAATAACATGAACAAGTATTTGAGAAGCCGACATATCTTTTATGAGTACATCAATAATAATAATAATAATAATAATAATAATAATAATAATAATAATAATAATAATAATAATAATAATAATAATAATAATAATAATAATAATAATAATAATAATAATAATAATAATAATAATAATAATAATATAGTAATAGTATTAATACTTATTTATATAGCTTTTTTTGAGTTTACTTGTAAATGGCAATATAGTAATAGTATTAGTACTTATTTATATAGCTTTTTTTGAGTTTACTTGTAAATGATATAAGAGAATTTTCATTTTTTAATTCTTGAGGTAAATCGTTATAGACTTTAGCACATTTATAACTAACTGCTTGTCTAGCTTTTTCTAACCTATAGAAAGGAGGATTTATGTGAGCACTATTTCTTAGATTTATATC
>JABUQX010105158.1:17500-20000 GCA_015478945.1 Trachelipus rathkii | reverse complement strand
CGATACCACCCCTCACCTCATCCAGAACATCATTCAGATCGTTCAAGAAAATCTCAATCTCCCTAATCTCAAACTACATCGACATATACCTTAATTGTGTGACAGAATGAAGCCGAAGTCAAAGTATTTTGACAAATATATATATATATATATATATATATATATATATATATATATATATATATATATATATATATATATAATATATATATTATATATATAATATATATTATATATATATATATAAATAAGTTTGGTTTAGGTTAAGCTAGGTTAAGTTAAGTTACGGTTAGGTTACATAGATTTAAATAAATAATTAGGACTTTTTTTACATACATTTTTTAGGCTGTGAAGCTCTTTCATAAAAATAAAGTTGGTAAATTTTGACCTTACAAATAATAAAAATTTATTCGGAATCATGCAATCGGTATGGATTAAACTCGGTCACATAATTATTAATTGACAAGATATACATATTATATATTAAAAAATATGTATATATATATATTATATATATATATATATATAGTATATATATATATACAGTGGCGTAAATAACGCCCCCGCAACCCCCGCGGTGCGGGGGGGCGCAGGAGCCGAAAGGGCGCACGGCGGGCAAGAGGGGTGAGCACTTTTTCGATGAAACCTCCATACTCCTCTCCTCTCCTCTCTCTCTCTCTCTCTACTCTCTCTCTCTGTATATTATATATATATATATATATATATATATATATATATATAATATATATAAATTATATATAGTATTTCTATATAATATATTTATATTTATATATATATATCAATATATATATATATATATATATACTATAATATATATTCTATATATATATATATATATATATATATATATATATATATATAACTAGATGGTCTTCGAGGTTCAATTGCTTGTTGGCAGTTAGAGTTAATTTCATTTATATTTTGAACTGTTTATCAAAAATCATCCTAACTTCAACAAAGAGCTCTGAAGTAGTTGAGGCGACAGCATTAAGAAGACAAATGTCTATTTTCACTTCATTTTAATGCTTGTGTTTCAAAGCAAAATTTTTGGAAGAGTATTAACATAACTTCTTAAACACTCCAAAAATCAGACATATCCCTGGATGAAGCTTCCACTCTTTTAGAAAGGTGTGTCACCAAACTAAACCAGTTGCGGGGAAAGTTTTACAAGCTAGTGGAAGAGGCCCAGGAAATTGCGAGAAGCTGGCAAATTGAGACTTCATTGCCTACTAAACGCAAAAGCAAAGTGACAAGCTTCTTTGATGAGCTTTCTAAAGATGTTGACTTCATTGATTCTTTGCACAATTTCAGGGTGAGGGTTTTTTACAGAGCCATTGATATACTAATAGGCCAAGTGAATCGAAGGTACCAGAGTATGAGGAAGGTGAAACAGATGTTTCGCTTTTTGAGCCCTACAGCCCTTACAGAACAAACAGATAAAGAGCTCATGGAGTCTGCTGACAAGTTTTACAAAAATATGAAGCCGACGTGACAAGTTCTTTAGTTACGGAAATTGTCTGCTTCAGGAATGTTGTGGCAAGTGAAATAAAGAAAAGAAAAAAAAGACAAAAATAATACAAGTGGCAGAATATTTGTTGATTGAAAATAATATGTTGTCTTGTAGTATTCCAGACGTGTGTACATCTTTTATAATGTTTCTGACACTCCCAGTAACTTCATCATCTGCTGAGAGATCTTTTTCAAAATTAAAATTAATAAAAAGTTATTTGAGAAGTACCATGACGACCGTAAGGTTAAGTGAATTGGCTGTACTTAGCATAGAGTATGATCGGGCTTGCGCACTGGACTTGGAGAAATTAGTGCGAACATTTTGTGATGCAAAGAGACGAAGGGGATTAATGAGCATTTAGAAGACTATTAATGTCAAAGTTAAAAAGTAATGACAAATGTTGTATTGTTTATTAGTAAGTTTTTGCTTTACTTTACCAATAACAGTAATGTAAAAGTGTTTTAAAAATGCGGATCTTTTATATATATATATATATATATATATATAAAATTTTTATATATATATTTTTTTTATATATATATATATATATATATATATATATATATATATATATATATATATATATATATATATATATATATATATATATATAAACCTTTTTCATTGTAATACACTCTGGTTCTTTTGTAATGCTAATGTGATTTTTCTTTGATATGAACAAGAAAGCTTTTTTTGTCATTCAAGTTCCAAAAACTCTATCCACCCAGTCCATTACTAAAGGGGGCGCACAAAATAAGTCGCGGGGGGGGCGCAACTGACCTTAGTTACGCCACTGTATATATATATATATATATATATATATATTATATATATACGTATAATATATATAGATATATATATATATATATATATATTATATATAATATATATAATATATATTATATATATATATATATATATATATATATATATATATATATATATTATCAGTGAGTGAGTTTTATCCAT
>JABUQX010105158.1:0-7500 GCA_015478945.1 Trachelipus rathkii | reverse complement strand
CTCTTCGGCCTCCTATTTCCTCTAACTCAACCCGGACGATTCTTGGCATTCCTCATCCTCCTCCTTCTCTCTCAGGTGTCATATGCCTTTGCCTGTGATTAAATTTGATTGGGTGCATGGGCTTCCTGAAATCTACGGAACGTTAGGAGGCGGGTGGCCCGGCGGTTGGCATTCCTCCCCGAGTTTTGAGGGAGTGTGCTTCCGTGTTATCCCCGCCCTCGTTAAACTATATTCTCTATGTCTCATACTAACACTTTCCCTCAGTGTGGAAATCAACGCACATGTCCAACACCTACTTCCGAAAAAAGGCAGCGCCGCTTCTGATCCTTCTAACTATCGCCCTATAGCTCTTACTGTATTCTTATCTAAGATCTTTTGGAAACTCTTCTCCTCTCACTTCTTAGATTCATCTGGAATCTTATTCACTTCTTTCCGATCGCCAGTACGGCCTTTTCGGCGCTCGAAAGTCTACTGGTGACATACTTTCCTATCTACTGATTTATGGTTTTCCGCCCTTAGAAACTACGGGGAGATTGGTGTGCGATTGACATATCCAAAGGATTTGAACCGGGGTATGGCACGCGTCACTGCTCTCCAAGCTCCCTCCTTTGGTTTCCTCCTTCTCTTGCTTACTTATGTCTAGTTTTCTTTTAAATCGCTCAATATCGGCTGTTGTGTTGATGGCGCGACTTCTTCTTCCTTTTCTGTCAATAGTGGTGTTCCTCAGGGTTTCTGTCTTATTCTTACTTTAATTCCTACTTTTCAATTAATGATCTTCTCACCTGCACACCTAACTCTATTCACTCATATGCCGATGAATCGACCCCTCATTCTTCAACTCATTTCAATTCTGCACCTTCTTTTAATTCTAGAATTGCCTCTCGTCTTAAATCTTTCCGATCTTTTCTATTCTCGCTGATCTGTAGAATAGAATTTCCCGGTGGGGTTCGTCTGAACCTTGTGAAATTCAATTCTTTAAAAACTCAACTTCTACAGATTTCCCTCTCTAAGACACCTTCTAACTTTCCTATGCTCTTTCGACGGTTCTCTCAGTTCTTACTGTTGACAAATATACACATCTTGGCCTTAACAATAAACAAAAAAAATGTCTTGAAACCTCACATCCACAACGGTTGCTAAGGCGGCTCAAAAAGAACTGGAGTTTCTGTTTCAGACCCGCGGAAGACTTTTTTTTCCCTCTTCACAGTACCCAGTTATAAAGGGCCTCATGCCGCCCTTTAGGAAATACTGCTGCTCATATCTTGGGGGGGCTCAGGTTTCACGCGGCTTTTGGATAGGGTCGAAGTCAAGGGATAAAGACTTATAAACTGTCCTGTTCTTTCTAGTTCACTTGAACCTCTATCTTGGCGGCGCGATGTTGGTGCTTTATCTTTTTCTATAGGTACCGTGCTGCAAGTGCTCGAGGAACTTTCCACTCGCGTGCCCACCTTTAAGACACCCTCGTAGGCACAAGGGGTGCTGTGTCGGCACATGAGTTTTGGGTTGATATTAGCAACTTCAGACTAGTTCGCTGCGGTGCCTCCTTTCCTGCCACCTCTGTTTCTGGTGGAATTCCTTTCCATTTTCTGTGTTTCCTACTCAATTTTAATCTCCCTCACTTTAAAGCCCGCGTCTGTGCTCATCTGCGTAATTTTGCGTTAGTTGAATTTTTGTTGATTTTAACACCCCCTCCTTGAATAAGGGCTTTTGCCCGTGGAGCGGTGGGTGTAACTTCGTAAAATATATATAATACTATATATATATATATATATATATATATATATATATATATATATATATATATATATATATATATATATATATATATATATATATATATATATATATATATTATATATATATATATATATATCTGTGTTATCAGATTGCGAGCTAATTCATTAACAAGTATGCCTTTCAGTATATCTTGATTAATTGAAGTATCTTTGTTAAACTTTGACCAGTTATCGAAATCAGAAAGAAATTGTAAACTATTATCTTGAGTTTCCAAGGCAAATGATAAACCATATCCCAACAACATCTTTTCATCTTGTTTCAATTGATAATTAGAAAGATTAACTATTAAACTATGGTTTGATGAAGTGTACCATACACTATTTTTGAAAATGTGGTTAAATTTTTGGTTTAAAGAACGATTTCTTTTACTTACTATATTGTCTTTTGTTTGGTGAGCAGCATCGAGAAGTTTTGTAAATTCATTCATCTGGTTGGGAAAATGGAAATACCAGTGATCTTGAAAAGATTTGAAGGTCTGATAGCACTTTCTGAAACAGTTTTTATCTCATTCTTTACTTCATTTATCTTATCCAGTAGGATGCTCTTTTTAGATTGTGAAAACGGAGAATTCAGATCTTTACGTAGAAATTTAGGTATGAGTGTCTTCGGAATAACTAAATTATTTAAGCAATCCTTCAAAAAAGACAATTGACACTTTTTTAAATTCGCCGTGATCATCTTCTTCCTATAGTTAAGAAAAAGTTTTCTAGTATAAATATCCATTGAAGTGCCTTTGTTAATGGGTTATAATTTTATCACTAGTATGTTAATCTTAGACGCAATTCTAATTTATTTATTCGATAGTTAACCCTGGACACAAAAACTTTTATTAAACCATAATAAAATTTAAGCACTGTACAAATAATTATAATTATCAACAGACATTAGCTTTCGCCTAGGATAGTTAATTCCTAGGCCTCTTCAGATGATAATACTAAAATTTTATTAAGCAAACTAATTACAAAAATAAATACAAATCGTGAATGGTTGGTTTATTTAATCCTTTATATCGGCGAGGTAACGTGAAGCAAGAAGTATCGAATTCTGAATTGGATCTAATTTAACTTCACCTTGAATCCTATTAAAATTATTTGTATTATAAATATATAAAGATTCAACTATTTTCCTTTTTGTGATATGGTTAATGTATTTAAGAGATGATGCAGATGAAATGTTAATCCTATGTTCCTTTGAAGATCTATGGGCTGTTAAGGCTGAGTTCGGGGCATCATTAGTTAAATCATAACTGTGTTGATTTAATCTTCTCGGAAGGTCGTTGGTCTCACCGATGTACACTGCGGGACAATCAAGGCAGGGGACTTTATAAATACATTGAGTCGGCTGGTTATTACTTTTAGGGGGTTTAAATATTCGTTTAAAGGGGATTGTGTTATTTTTAACAAATTGAATATTTTTAGGTAAATGTTGTTTGATATTAGGGTTAATTTTGTAGGGAATGGGAAGATATGTTCAGTGCTAGGGGGGTTACTATTATAATATTTTTTCTTTGCTTTATTAAATGCTAGATTGATAACATGTGGATATTTTAATTTAGTAAAAGAGGAGAAAAGAAATTGTGTCTCAGATAATAAATTAGGAGGAGAACAAATACGTAACGCTCTAAGATATAGTGAAGTAAGTGTAGCTAATTTGGTGTTGTATGTGTGTGAAGAAAACCAATGTATATATGTAGAAGGAGAAGTTGGTTTTCTATAAACTGAAAAGGAAAGATGAGAAGAATTTTTCCAAGAAACGAGAGAATCTAGAAAAGGGATAGAGGAATTGTGTGGGAGTTCATGTGTAAAAGAGATGGAAGTGTGTATACTGTTTATGTGTCGTAGAATATCATTAATGTTGGTAGTTTTAGGAATGGAACAAAATATGTCGTCCACATAGCGAAGCCATGTGGACTCAGACAAAAGAGGATGGTGGAGGATGTAGTAGAATTCAATTAGTTCCATAAAGATGCTTAAAGTGGGGGAAAGGGGGGAACCCATAGCTAGTCCATATGTCTGTTTGAAAAATAGGTTGTTAAATGAGAAAAAGCTGTGATCGAGAGTGAGAAGTATGAGTTCTTTGAGAATAGGAAAAGGAAGATTGAGAGTAATGTTGTTTTCTTGTAAGTATTTTTCTAAAAGATCTAATGTGAAAGGAACAGGAACAGACGTAAAGAGAGAAGCAACGTCAAAACTTAGAAATTGATGTGTATGGGAATTGAGCTTATGCGAACGTTGTATGAAATCATAAGTGTTAGTTAGATGAGAATTTGTTGAAATTAGTTTGTGAGTTTTTAAGAGGGTTGTTGTTGATTTTCATATATGTATTTGTATCCGACAAAATATTATTACATTTAGTTATATAATCTTGATAATTCATAACAACAGTTTGATTACCTTTATCACTTTTAGTGATCACAATATTTTTATTTTTCTTTAACGTCAACATGGCTGTATAAAATCTTTTTGGAAGTTTTATCTGTTGATTATCACTAACTAATTCATTAAGAAGAATGCCTTTCAGTATATCTTGATTAACTGAAGTATCTTTGTTAAACTTTGACCAGTTATCGAAATCAGAAAAAAATTGTAAACTATTATCTTGAGTTTCCAAGGCAAATGATAAGCCATATCCCAACAACATCTTTTCATCTTGTTTCAGTTGATAATTAGAAAGATTAACTATTAAACTATGGTTTGATGAAGTGTACCATACACTATTTTTGAAAATGTGGTTAAATTTTTGGTTTAAAGAACGATTTCTTTTACTTACTATATTGTCTTTTGTTTGGTGAGCAGCATCGAGAAGTTTTGTAAATTCATTCATCTGGTTGGGAAAATGGAAATACCAGTGATCTTGAAAAGATTTGAAGGTATGATGGCACTTTCTGAAACTACTTTTTATCTCTTTCTTCACTTCATCTATCTTATCCAGTAGGATGCTCTTATTAGATCTTGAAAACGGAGAATTCAGATCTTTACGTAGAAATTTAGGTATGAGTGTTCAAAATTTCAACAAAAAACTTAAATCTATTTGTAAACATTTACCAGATATTCATATTAATAACAAGTCTCACATGACGAATTTAGCTCAATTCTATGGTTTACCTAAGTTACACAAACAAAATCACCCCTTACGTCCCATCATCTCTAATACTAACTGTGTCACTTATAAACTTTCTTCTTTTATTTCTTCTCAACTGAAACCTTTAATTGGAAAAATTTCACCATCTCATTTAACTAACACTTATGATTTCATACAACGTTCGCATAAACTCAATCCCCATACACATCAATTTCTAAGCTTTGACGTTGCTTCTCTCTTTACGTCTGTTCCTGTTCCTTTCACATTAGATCTTTTAGAAAAATACTTACAAGAAAACAACATTACTCTCAATCTTCCTTTTCCTATTCTCAAAGAACTCATACTTCTCACTCTCGATCACAGCTTTTTCTCATTTAACAACCTATTTTTCAAACAGACATATGGACTAGCTATGGGTTCCCCCCTTTCCCCCACTTTAAGCAACATCTTTATGGAACTAATTGAATTCTACTACATCCTCCACCATCCTCTTTTGTCTGATTCCACATGGCTTCGCTATGTGGACGACATATTTTGTTCCATTCCTAAAACTACCAACATTAATGATATTCTACGACACATAAACAGTATACACACTTCCATCTCTTTTACACATGAACTCCCACACAATTCCTCTATCCCTTTTCTAGATTCTCTCGTTTCTTGGAAAAATTCTTCTCATCTTTCCTTTTCAGTTTATAGAAAACCAACTTCTCCTTCTACATATATACATTGGTTTTCTTCACACACATACAACACCAAATTAGCTACACTTACTTCACTATATCTTAGAGCGTTACGTATTTGTTCTCCTCCTAATTTATTATCTGAGACACAATTTCTTTTCTCCTCTTTTACTAAATTAAAATATCCACAACATGTTATCAATCTAGCATTTAACAAAGCAAAGAAAAAATATTATAATAGTAACCCCCTAGCACTGAACATACCTTCTCATATCTTCCCATTCCCTACAAAATTAACCCTAATATCAAACAACATTTACCTAAAAATATTCAGTTTGTTAAAAATAACACAATCCCCCTTAAACGAATATTTAAACCCCCTAAAAGTAATAACCAGCCGACTCAATGCATTTATAAAATCCCCTGCCTTGATTGTCCCGCAGTGTACATCGGTGAGACCAACGACCTTCCGAGAAGATTATATCAACACAGTTATGATTTAACTAATGATGCCCCGAACTCAGCCTTAACAGCCCATAGATCTTCAAAGGAACATAGGATTAACATTTCATCTGCATCATCTCTTAAATACATTAACCATATCACAAAAAGGAAAATAGTTGAATCTTTATATATTTATAATACAAATAATTTTAATAGGATTCAAGGTGAAGTTAAATTAGATCCAATTCAGAATTCGATACTTCTTGCTTCACGTTACCTCGCCGATATAAAGGATTAAATAAACCAACCATTCACGATTTGTATTTATTTTTGTAATTAGTTTGCTTAATAAAATTTTAGTAGTATCATCTGAAGAGGCCTAGGCATTAACTATCCTAGGCGAAAGCTAATGTCTGTTATATTATATTATTTGTACAGTGCTTTAAATTTTATTATGTTTTATTATGTTTTAAATAAAAGTTTTTTTTGTGCCCAGGGTTAACTATCGAATAAATATTTGAATTGCGTCTAAGCATTAACATACTAGTGATAAAATTATAAAACGTTAACAATGGCACTTCAATGGATATATATACTAGAAAACTTTTTCTTAACTATAGGAAGAAGATGATCACGGCGAATTTAAAAAAGTGTCAATTGTCTTTTTTGAAGGATTGCTTAAATAATTTAGTTATTCCGTAGACATTCATACCTAAATTTCTACGTAAAGATCTGAATTCTCCGTTTTCACAATCTAAAAAGAGCATCCTACTGGATAAGATAAATGAAGTAAAGAATGAGATAAAAGCTGTTTCAGAAAGTGCTATCAGACCTTCAAATCTTTTCAAGATCACTGGTATTTCCATTTTCCCAACCAAATGAATGAATTTACAAAACTTCTCGATGCTGCTCACCAAACAAAATACAATATAGTAAGTAAAAGAAATCGTTCTTTAAACCAAATATTTAACCACATTTTAAAAATAGTGTATGGTACACTTCATCAAACCATAGTTTAATAGTTAATCTTTCTAATTATCAATTGAAACAAGATGAAAAGATGTTGTTGGGATATGGTTTATCATTTGCCTTGGAAACTCAAGATAATAGTTTACAATTTCTTATATATATATATATATATATATATATATATAATATATATATATATATATATATATATATATAATATATATATATATATATATAATATATATATATATATATATTATATATAGTAACGGAAGAGCCTAATTCTACAGTGGCAGGAGTGTTAGGAGTTATCTCTTCTTCTTTCTTCACTGGCAGGTCTAGTTGGTGTAGAAGAGGGCTTGTAGTTATTTCTTCTGCTTGTTCCTTCTACCCTCCACCGCAGTTGATGGTAGTTCTTGAATAGTTTCTTCTTCGTATTAGGCTTCAATTTAATACGTTGAGGGGCCTGAGTATCTAGGTTACTTCGGGATTAACATACACAAACCTTTCATTGTTGAGGGAG
>JABUQX010105157.1:0-15000 GCA_015478945.1 Trachelipus rathkii | reverse complement strand
AGATTGAAAAAGAGCTAGTTAGAGAATGAGGAAAATATAATATAAAAGTATATAATCACTACTAATAATATATTATTATATCACTATACGATATATAATAACCCCAACACACAACCACAAACACCAAACTAAAAAACAAAGAAAACAACCAAAGCAAACGAAAACACCAGAAACAAAAAGACTAACAAAACCAAAACAAACCAACGAAAAAACAACAAACCCAAAAACAAAAACAACCAAAAAAGAAACCAACAAAAACACCCCAAACCGCAGCCGGACGGCAACCGAAGATGCGGAACAGTGAAGTAAACAAAAAGAACAGCGTATGAAAAGAAAGTACCGGAGCCAAGGAAACAAAGAGCATAAGAAAAAGTGACGAAAGCGAAACCACCGAACGAAAAACAAGATAATATATATATATATAATATATATAATATATATATATATAAGTATATATATATATATATAATATATATATATATATTATTATAATATTAAAATATATATATATTATATATTATATATATACTATATATATATAATATACTATATATATATATTATATAATATATATATATATATAATTATATATATATAATAATATATATATATTATATATTATATATATATATATAATATATATTTAAATATATAATATAATAATATATATTATATATATATTATCAATATATATATAATTATATAATAATATATATATATTATATATATATATATATATATATATATTATATAATATTATAAATATATATATATATATATATATATATTATATATATATATATATATATGTATACTATATAATAATAATAATATATATATATATATATATATATATATTATATAATATATATAATAAATATATATTACTATATTATATATATATTATGGTGTTTGGAAGAGAAAAACTACTCCCAATTTCCTCCTCATAAAATTTTGGGAAGCAGCCTTTACCGAGAAAATATGTCTTATATTTAAAGGACAAATCCTTAACAGGCAGTTTCGCAGACTATTTTCAGCCAAAAGTTTCGCAAACACAAACACCATATACACTCACACTTGCCACCCACACACACACAACACACACACACACACACACACACCACACAAAAACAAAAATATTATATATAATATATTATATATATAATAGTATATATTATATATATATATTAATATATATATATATATATTATATATATTATATATATATATTTATATATATATATATATATAATATATATATATATTAATATATATTATATATATTTATATATATACTACTATATATACTATATATATATAATATATATATATAATATTATATATAATAATATATATATATATATATATATATATATATATAATATATATATATATATATGTATATAAGGGAGATCATACCGGAGCTTTTGTGACCACTTTTATATGATCAGTCCAATTATTCCAGAGCATTTAAACTTTATAAAAATCGGTTAAAATAGAAATATTACTTGGAAATCTATGCTTTATAATTATTATGTTATTTTATATTTTCCATTTATTTCCATCTTTATTTTTTTTTTACAATATAATCATGAACTATAATCAGTTATTCCAGAGCATTTAAGCTTTATAAAAATCGGTTTAAAATAGAAATATTACTTGGAAATCTGCTCTATAATAATAATGTTTATTTATTATTTCATTTTATTAACATCTTTAACAAATATAAGCATGATACTATAATCCTCTATAACATTTCAGCCCTGTTGATGCTAATAGTTAAATATATTTATCCGTTACTTTGCTATTGTTTTTGTAGTTAAAGAACTTTTGTAATTTAGTATATTAAAATAAAGTTCGTAACTCACGTAACGGTAGCATACTTTTCATTTGCTTGACTGTTAAGAAATATAGGAACCTTTTCGGAATTCAGGTTAGTGTATCACTTATCTCGTTTATATAGTTGATTTATTTACGTTTATAGTTCTGGAATTGTTTAATGATAACTAAAAGTAAAATTTTAGTTTAAAAATCTTATGAGTCAATCTAATATTGCCCTAAATTTTGCAGACCTTCATGTTGGTTTGCAGTGGAGCGTTTCAACAATACTTACCATTTATAAAACGAAAAATAGGAACCCCTTTTAGGCAATTAGATACTGAGCAAGGGTTAATATGCTTTAATTATCGATTGAATGTGTATATTTATAACCATGATATATCAACCTAATGAATTTAATTATTTGTTAGTGTTTCTGTTTCTACCCTTAATTTGGTCGTGTTTTCTGCACTGATTTCTCTTACCTTGTGAGCTTCACACATAGTGGGTCAATTGGGGAAACTTTAATTTGGATGATCTCCATATTGCAACTTTAAGGAGAAGGTTCTCATTCCTAGAAGGATATATTTTTGTAAAGAAGGTTCCTTATAAATAACTATTACTTTATAGGGTTATGAAATTAACTCTATAGAGATCCCTACAGGAGAATTGACTACAAACCTACTCTATTGAATAATTCACTTTTACTTACATTGACTTTTACATCGAGGAGTTTCATCTAAGATTGTTTTTATAACGAGTATTTGCTGATCTTCATATTCAATCAACGTACAAAAATAGGAAACCAGTATTCTGAAATAAGAAGATACTTATATTATTAGAAGATAAGTTATGGGCATATAGTTTATAAACATTATTATACACAAGTTTGCTAGCTATCTAAGTTATCTTTCAATTCTTTCCTGAACCAGTTTTTCTTTTTCTTTGTGATACGAAAATCTTTTTTCTGGATTAAATTTTATGTAATATTAATATATTAATATTACATACTTATGACAATATTTTGATTCTGTTTCTTGGTCACCTGAAATTAATTCTTTTACACTTGTGATTAAATCAGTAAAATATTAAAATAACATTCTTTCCTTTCATCCATCTAAATTATTATACTCACATATAAAAAGAGGTATCAACGAATTGATAAATAAAGGTGTGAATTTGTTTATACGGCACATCCAACCCTCAGAACCTTTAGATCAGATACGGCTGAGTCCTGTGGCATCTTTGTATTTTTGATAAAATATGATTTACTCTACACATAAGCCACATAAGTCATAAGCCACATAAATCATAAGTCACATACTCATAAACCACATAAATCATAAGCCCCATACTCAAAAAGCCATATTGATCAAATAAATCATGATGCTATATACTAACGTCACATAAATTTACTAACCCACATTTAAATCATAAGCCCATATTCATAAAAGCATCATCAATCAAAGTCACTCATACTTATGAGTTCCAACTCTTCATGGAAAGTGGAGTACTTTGAAGATTAAATATCTCATCACCATTAACTTACTGCATACCATACTAATACTTTGAGAATTATATCAAGTCATTAACAGTATTCGTGGTTTACGGTATGTTTTACACATGCATATTCATTGGGCTCATGAATAGAAACAGTATGAGGAACAACAATTTCATTTCGCAAATCTTCCAGTACCAGGTCTCATTTCAATTTTTCTCTTTAATTTTATATTCATAATTCTTAATATAATTTACATATATATTAAAGGTATTTTAAAAGCATTGCTGGTTATAGGGGTATATATATATACGCTATTTAACATAACTGATATGTATATATATCATAAACTCCAAAATTATATATTTAAATTATTAATCATATATATAACTAATATATATATTATAATTTTATACTATATAAGAATATTAATATTATATATACCCTATTGACCTTTTGTGTTTACAGCTTGGCTCAGTTTTAACTTTTTTTTTTTTTTTGGTTTTTTTTAATACATATATTTCTTCTAGTATAATCTGATGCACTTAACCACATCATACTTTAAGTGGTAACGGAACCATGATTCAAAACATATATAGACCTTTTTACGTTTTACGACTCGTCAGTTTTAATTTTTTTTTTTTAACTACAAGAATACCCCAAAGGGTAAACCGCAAAGATGGTCGGAGTCGGGGTCTCCTCGGCCTTCCGGGGAACGACAGGCTAGGAATATTTCCCCCCTCCGGGGAGGGTCTCCGAACCCCGCTCTTGTGGTATTTGGGTGTCGCGCGGGGGTTCTCCGCCCTTCCTCCTACGGCTTGGGTAATCGGAACTCCCACCCTC
The DNA here is from genome assembly GCA_015478945.1 of Trachelipus rathkii. Taxonomy (NCBI): domain Eukaryota; kingdom Metazoa; phylum Arthropoda; class Malacostraca; order Isopoda; family Trachelipodidae; genus Trachelipus; species Trachelipus rathkii. The sequence goes on along the minus strand of JABUQX010105157.1, from coordinate 10,841 downwards.
TGTCCCCGTTCCGTCGGCTCGAGCTCCCCTATTTATCTTTTTTTTTACACTATTTGTAATAGCTTTATACGCTGATTCCACAATTGTAATCTGGGGTTTAATGTCTGAAGTGTCGGTACTTTTTATGAAGATTATTTTCATTTTATGAAAAAATGCTTTTTTTTTTTTTTTTTTCTATAACATTTTTTTTGTCAACTAAGTGGCTTTATAATATTGGCTGATTCTAGAATGATATAATTGGTGTTTTTCTGCAAGTGTCCGTACTTTTTCTTGAGAATATTGTCATTTTTTTCATAAACATATTTAATCATAAATGTGTTTTATAAAAAATATAAAAATATTTTGCAGCAAAATCTTTGTTGGCTACCGTTTATCCACTTCGAAATTCATTTGTTGTATATATATATCTATATAGTTAATAAAAAAAAAAGAAACAAAACTGACCAAGCGTAAACGAAAAAGGGGCCTCATATATATTATTATATACTATATTCTTATATATATATATATTATAATATATATTTTACTATATATTATATATTATACTATACTATATATTATATCTAATATTATAATTATATATTATATATATACAAGTAATTATATTATATTAATCATAATATATATATGTACTATTATATTATATATATTTTATATATATTATTTATAATACGACTACTACATATTCTACAAAACCCTTTTTCTAAAAGGCCCTCACCAAAAACAAAAAAAAAAAAAATTGGACATAAAATTTGTGTGTGTATTTTATCTCAATAGAACCTTTAGTTTGAGGCCAACGCGGTATTAAATGAGATATGTTATATATCTAAGAATGTCAATAAATGGCAGAGTTCCACAGCAAAAACATGGCTTGGTAAAGAAGGTAAAGTCAACCACCATTGAGTGAGCCTGGAGTCAATGATCTTCTAAACTATCTGTCAAAAGAATCCGTTGTCCTCAAGAATTGCGGTGGGTTTGTGAGTACCAACACCAGTACAATAACTCTTCTGTAGTACTAATACAGAAAATGATACTACAAAAGATATTAATATATGTACAAAAGGTAATACAGAAAGTTTACGAACAAGTCGCTCATACAAATTTAATAAACACACAAGTCATTGCTTTACTAGCAGGGGACGAAAAGGCCGATCTAACCCAGGGTCATCCTTCCTGATACAGAACAAAATTCCAAACTACCTATATGCAAAAGTGGGCACCGTTAATGAGAAAGTTAATATGTCCAGTTTGTCAGTTAAACAAAATAAAAAAATTAACGGCGTTAATCAATATAAGAACGTTTTTATATTCACTTAAAGAATGTAGTGCGGAAGTTAACGCTTAATCTTTTTAACGTTAAACCGGTCATTCATTTATTTTTATTTTTTACTTTTTTTTTTTTTTTAATTTTTTTTTTTAACAGTTTTCACCACACTCACGGGTAGAGCCCTTTCAAATTGAGAGGATTTAGTATTGTATATACTCGCGCGAGAGAGTTTTCATCTCAGCTAACCGCTGGTGCTATTAGAGTACAGTAGGTAACTGATTAGCTATGAGACACGTCTTTGTGATGCAGGGAGATTTAAAATCTCGCATGCTAAGTTGTAAACACATGATATGTATTTGGTAGTATGTATGTTCTCGAACAGCAGAGGTCTTGTGTTGGGAGAAGCCTGTATATAGAAGGATACACTCGCAGCAACTAGCCTGGAGTTTACCAATGATCTACACAGAAACTCGTGGCGCCAGTTCCAGCACCCCTTGTTGCTACTAGGGCGTCGTAAAGCTGTGGCGGTACCCGAGTGGTAAGTTCCCCTCGAACACCTGCCGGGGCGATACATTCTACCTTCAGAAGAGATGATAAAAGCACCAACATCGCGCGTCAAAGCCAATGGTGAGGTTCAAACGTGAATACCTGGATCAAGTTTAACTATGTTTATAAGCCTTTGGTTGGCGTGGTGATACTCGACAACTGTTGCAATTTGGAAGCCCGGGTGAACCAGTAGCCTTCCCAGATATGAGAAAAGTCACTCTATACAAGCCGGCTGAGACCCTGTATAGCTGGAAGTAACTGCAGAAGCACGAATAAAAAGTCGTGGTCGCAGTCTAAACAGAATCGTCCCCAGTTTTTCTTTGAGGCCGCCCCAGCAACACGTTGTGATGTGAGGTTTCTCAATGTACATTTTTTTTTTATGTTACACTTGAAATCTTCCTTATATTTCAAGCCGAGGAGAGACGAAAGAATCGTCAAAAGAAGATAGGATGAACTGTGAGAAGGTATTTTTAAGATGAGGGAGATTTGTGCAAGTTGTGGGTTTTTTAAGAATTGAATTTACATACTGCAACACTGGGAAAGTATAAAAAATCAGAGAGAATATAAGAATCGGAAAGATTATGACGAGAGGCTATTATTTCAGTTTGAGATGGAGCAGAATTGGAATGAGTTGAAGAATGAAGGGTCGAGTCGATGCCGAGCATCCTGCTGTGAGCTGAGGTGAGGGAGTCTCACAGAGATGGTTTGCGCGAGTGCGGTGTGGTAGAGGCAATCATTTGATAGTGGTACAACTAGTCACGGGAATATATTCAATGCCTCAGGAAGATTTGATTGTGAACCCCTGACGGAATCTCCACTATTGTTCAAGAGACCATAAGAAGGAAGAAGTCGCTCATCAACCATAGCCGATGTTTTGCGAGATTCGAAAGAAAGCTAGACATAAGTAGCCAAAGGGAAGGAGACCAGGAGGGATATTGGAAGGCATGATCGGCGTGACCATATCTACCGCGTCAACCTATGCTTTGGATAATTTTGGTCAATGCGTCTACTACGCAAGCTCCGCCAGTAGTTCCTCTAAGAGCGGAAAACCCTAAACGGTTTAAATAGAAAGTATACTTTATCGCCAGTAGACTTTGAAAACCAAAAGCCGTACTAGCGATCCGAAAGAAGGGAATGAGATTTCCAGATGGTCTAAGAAGTAGAAGTTGAGAAGGTTTCAATTAGATTTAGATAGAATCTACAAAGTGAGCTAGCTCATTAGGTCGCAAATACGTTAGAAGGTATTCAGGCGGCGCTTCCTTTTGTTTCCGATAGGTTGGACATGTGCGTGCTTCCAACTATTCTCTTGAAGTGAAAGGTGCTAGTATCTAGACAGAGAATACGAGTCCTGAGAACGAGGAGTGGCTCGTGCAGCACGTAGCACATTCCCCTCTATACCAACTCGCGCTTTTTCAACCCTGTGTTAAAACAATTACCAAATACTGGGTAGAAATGAGTTAAAGTGCTCCACAAAACCCGAAAACGTAAGAGCCATGAGAGGAGCTTGCTTATAGGAATTTTTCTTGGCAACAGTAAAAAAGTTTAGTAGCGTCTTGCAAAAAACTGTTCTAAATTAATCAGAGTTTAAAATCTATAAAGGGGAAAAATATCTTTAGTAGAAATCATGTCAAAAATTAAGGATTAAAGCCGGTTCAAGCGGCATGTAAGGGAAAAATTTCTAGACATCGTTAAATAAATATCCCGCCCGTTAAATTTTTTTCTGAAAATTAACGAAAGGCGTTAAAAGTCTCTAACGAAAATTTAACGAGTTCATTAACCCCAGGAATGTAACCGCTTTAAAGTATAATGGGGCTCGGCATAGCACCTTTTGCCTATATGTTCATAAAAGGCTACACCATCGGCAAACAAGGCGAGAAAGTGAGTGAGCACGTGCAGACAAATGCGGTGAGAAGGCAGTTTTTAAATAACTCATGTGGACTGCTAGGAGGTGAAACTGTTATCTAGTTCCCCTGCAACCCGTGCAATGTCAAGCTTAAATAATTAATAAATGTACAGTTAATTGCAACTGTTTATGAATAAAACACAAATGAAGAAAAATATTAAATTTGGTTTTTTAAAACTATTGCAAGCTGGTGTAATTTAATATCTTACAAAGCAAAAGAAATTATATAGATTATATAACGTAATTACAATTAAACCACTGATAAAATAGATAGTTAGATAGATAGATAGATAGATAGACTTCAGATTCTTTATTATATTTACAATTTAAGATTAGATAGATAGATAGATACGACAATAAACATTAATAGATAGATAGATAGATAGATATATAGAAAATAAGATAGATAGATACGATAGATAGATAGATATCGATAGATAGAGAGAGAGAGAGAGAGAGAGAGAGGAGAAGAGCCAGAAGAGAGAAGAGAGGAGGAGAGAGAGAGAGAGAGAGGAGGAGAGAGAGGAATATTTGTGTAAATAAATATTGCATATATAACGTTGCCTCTCTAGTCTAGGCATGGCCTAGTGTCTCATCTTTGTAGCGTGGCCTACGCTTGCGTTTTGGCAGAGCATATAGTGACCTTGCTTGTAATTTTTATTATTACAGAAACTAGTAAATAAATAGTTTATGAACTAACTGCTAGACATCTGGCACATTATTAATATATTTTCTCAACACCATAATTTAATTTATCTCCAATGCAAAAAAAAAAATAATAATAACTACGGTACATTTTTTTCTGAAATAAACCCAATAAACCACAATTCCTATTTTAAATATGAACAATACCTTTTTATTTTTCTCATTTAAGCTATATATACAGTGACGACTCTGACCCAAAAATGAGTGGTAAAAGAAGATGAGTTCTAATCCGCGACGTGCGTAGGCGTCCAGAACCACTGTTTTGTCAAGATGGGGCGCCTAGCGGTTTTAGTGTTTAAGATGACTTCTTTGGCGTTAAGACATCACGTAATAAAGGCCTCGTATTTACAGTAATTCAGGGTTCGTAACTTGGTCTTGGTATTTTTTTTAAAAATCTTCTGATACCTATATATCAAATACTCTTTGCTCCATATATATTATTATATATATATATATTTATATTGTTTCACCCTATATGCCTAATGACTATGCTTTATATAGTATCTTTTCTAATTACATGGAATAAGATATTAAGATATTCATATATATATATATATCGTATATACTAACTATATCTATAAACTATACCACTTTACTTGGTTCGTGTGATGAAATTTTAAATAACCTGAGACAATGATAAATATTTAATGTTTTCAGTTTCGTTATTACTGGTGTGTGTACCCTGGCTTTAGCCCGAACACTATAATAAAATTGGAAATATAAGAAATAATATAATATAAATAATAATAATCAATAATGAAGCATTGAAGTTATAAAGGAATAATGAATTAATAATATATTAATCAATATTAATATTTATTAGGTGTATTATTATTTAGATTATATATTATTATTATAATGATTATTATTACCGTTATTATTTGTTTATGGTATTATTATTGATTTATAAATATTGAATCTGGATTTATAAATACTTTGTATTATTTATTAATCATTATTGTTTTTTTTGAAGTGGCATTCACATTTCAATAACCAATGTGAATAGCTAATTATCGATAATTTGATTACTCTCATTTATTCTGTTTTTAGCAGAATTATGATGATTAATTAGTTTGAAAGGTCATGCCTGACCTCCACTGACCCTGTGCCGATATCGGGACTGAGGTCACGTGTTGCAAAGGTTAGTAAGTGACCACACCTATTTTATGTTTATCGATAAGTCTTGGGTGCCAAATTAATTTTTGGTAGAAATATTGTTTACAATATTTCTTTTCAATTTAATAATTTAATAATAGTAATACTAGGAATATATAATAATACAATAATAATAATATAACTATTCAATTTAATAATAATATTATATATGGTGGTAATATAATTATGAGTAATAATAATAATGGGGAACTAATCAAATAAATATCAATAATAATAATAATAATAATTAACTAAGTTGAGATACATAATTCAACCATGAATTATTTAACATATATTTTAATTATTTAATATAATCCAAATTGTAAAAAACAGAATAAATAAAAATTAAATAAATAAACATCAAATATTTTAAATGCATATATTTTATTTTTCCTTATTTTTGCTGTTTTTTATTCATCTAGTTATTTTTCAAAATTCTCTCTTCTTCTTCTTCTTCTTCTTCTTCTTCTCTTCTCTTCTTCTTCTTCTCTTCTCTGTTCCTCTTTTGTTTGCGGCTCTCTCTCTGTTGTGGTCTGTCTGGCCCCTACCGTTTTTTTCTTCTTCTCAATTCTTGTTCTTTCGGAGTTGTCTTACAATTGCCTCTCTTCCCGGCTTTTTTTCGTCTTCTTTCTTTTCTTTCTCTTCTTGCTCTTTCTCTTCTTCTTTCTTTTTCTTTTTCTTTTTCCTTCTTCCTTCTTCTTCTTCTTCTTCTTCTTCTTCTCCTTCTTCTTCTATCTTCTTCTTGCTTCTCTTCTTCTTCTTTCTTCTTCTTCTTTCTTCTTCTTCTTACTTCTTTCTTTCTTTACTTCTTTCTTCTTCACTTCTTCTTCTTTCGTTTACTTCTTTCTTCATTCTTCTTTCTTCCTTACCACTTCGTCTTTATTTGAATGCTTCACCTTTGCACGTTTTACGAATTTTTTTCCTTTTACAAATATCGATCTTTTTCCTGCGCATCGATTTGGAAAAGAATCGAAATTAAAAACGTTTTCAAAGTTGTCAGAAAATTAATATATATAGCTGGGAAGGAAGAAACGAGAAGAGCGAGAGAGAGCAGAGAAAGAGAAAGAGAGTAAAAGAGAGAGAGGAAAGCGTTTGAGGGAAGGGAGAAGAGAGAGACGAGAAGAGAGAGAGAAGGAGAGAGCGAGAGAGAGAGAACGAGAGACGAGAGAGAGATGAGAGGAGAGAAGAGACGAGAGAGATCGTTTGGATCTTTAAACAAGTTAGTTTTCGAGAGAAGAATTCGACCTGCCTGCCTGGAATGCGCCCCTCCTGAGTCTAACCATTCAGCTCTGCAATCTCTCTTTCTCTCTCTCTCCTCTCTCTCTCTCTCTCCTCTCCTCTCTCTCTCTCCCTCTCTCTCTCTCTTCTCTCTGCTCTCTCTCTCTCTCTCTATCTCCACCGTATCCTTACCTACCTACCTTAAACTACACACCAACCTCTGTCTATTTTATCAATATTCGTATTATATATATATATATTTATATACTATATATATATATAATTAATATTACTAAATTATTATTATTACTATAAATTATTATGTATCAATTATATATATATTTACTATATATATCTAAATATACCTACTATCATATATCATAGATTAGAATATGCGTGTGTGGAGTTGTTGTTGTATTTTGTGTGGATATATGGGCGTATGCATGCCTTAAACAATCCAAAGCATGCATATTTTCAAATTGACATAGGATAAAGAATAGATAAGATAGATAGATACGTATAGAATAGTATATTAAAGTTACGATAGATAGATAGATAGCAATAGATAAGATAGACTAGCAATAGTAGATAGATAAGGATAGATGATCGATAGATATCAATGTTTAGGCATTCTTGACCCAAAGCAAAGAAACCCGATATTCACGTTTGTTTAAGGACCTTGTATATTTGACATCTACAAACCAAACTAAAACTGGAAACATCTAACTTTTACTTTAACTCGTGTTAGTATTTTAATGAAATTTTGCTTAAATTTTTTGTGAACTCTTTAATATAATAGTATATCCACTCAATCAATATCATATATTACTTGTAATGTAATTATTTTAACTTTTATGTTATTTATAATTATTTTGGATCTTATTTATTGCCTGATATGGCCACCAATGAGTTAATTAAAATTTGGACTCGTACAAAGTGTCATAAAAGTACGATATCCAGCACCATCATCATTTTATATTCGAAAAAATAATTAAAAAACAAAAAAAAAAAGGAAACTTGTGAAGTTTAAAAACTCAAATCTATATTCACTTTTTAATGAATATTAACAAAAAAAAATTTAAATATCAGTTAATTTTGAATAAAAAATAATTTAAAATATGTGTACTTTTACCGCTAACGCAATTCTTGGTGATTTTTTTTTGATTTTTTTTAAAAAAATCAATTTGTGAATTTTTTTGATTTTTTACTTTTTTTCTATTTTTTCAAGATATCAATCTGATCTGCTGTATATAATTTGTACACTTGCAAATTTTATATTTTTCGCGTGACGATACGAATCGACCAAAAAATCAAAAATATCCAAAAAAATCAAAAAAATCACAATATGATTTTTTTTAAACAAAAAACAAAAAATATAACAAAAATTGCCATCCCTGCTTTTAACAACCTTAAAGTTAACCTTAACTTAACCTTATCTAACCATAACTTAACTTTTAACTTTAACTTAACTTTAACTTAAACTTTAACTTAAGCTTATGAACTTAACTCTGCCTCTAAATAAATGTTTTATTCTCATCTTAATACGAAATTGTCAAACTTGAAAAAATGTACAAGTTGTTATTGAATGGACACTTTTGTACAGTCCAAAACCTGGACTAATGCATTTTACATAAGACCCTAATTTTATTTATTTATACTTTTTGAAGGGAGACATGTTATTTAAGTGTAAGCCTTGAAAATGGGAAGAAGACATATTCGAAAATAGTTTTCATATAACATTGAAAATGCTTTCATATTTAGCAATTTGCTATACTCTCGCTGTTATATATATCATAATATATATACTATTATATAACTATTATTAATATATATATATATATACTTATATATATATATATTATTAATATATTATATTATATATATATATTTATATAGTATAATTATATATATTATATATATATAATATATATATATTTTTTTCCTCACGCATTTTAAAAAAATCTTATATATAATATATATATTTTTGGTCCAGACTTTACAAAGATCCGCTATGTAAACTAGAGAACTAGAAATCCTACACTAAACAAATGACATTTTTTTGTAATCAGCGAAGAATCTACAAAGCGATATGTAAAAAAAAAATTAAGAAAAGGATTAAGAGATAAGATGATTTACTAATGTAATTTAATACAGTACTAGGTGTGCAATAAGAATTTCGTGTCTGCTTTCCCGAAAGTTGCCAATTATTGTTTTTTGTCCAGTAAAAGTTAGTTTTTTTAAGGAATTTGCAGTTAACTTCTATTTTTTATTGGTTTCCTGCTGGAGTAACTTGAGAAGGGGAAAAAAAGTCTCGCTCTAAACAGAAACTGCCAGTTTCTTTGAGGGCGCCCTAGTAACCGTTGTGATGATAGGAAAATTAGAAGGACATTTTTTTTGTTTATGTTTAAGGCCAAAATCTTTATATTGTCACAGGAGAGACGAGAGAACTGTCTAAAGGAGATAGGAAAGTTGAGGTGCGTTTTTGAGGGGGAGATTTGTAGAAGCTGAAGTTTTTAAGAATTAATTCTGTATAAGGTTGAGACGACCCAATCGGAAATTCTTATTCAGATCAGCGTGAATAGAATGGAAAAGATTAAGACGAAAGGCAATTCTAGAAGTAAAGAGGGGCAGAATTGAAATGGTTGAAGAATGGAGGGTCGAGTCATGGGCATACGAGTGGATAGAGTTAGATGTGCAGCGTGAGAAGATCATTAATGGAAAAGTAAAGAATAAAGTAGGAGTAAGCAAGAACCCTGACGGCACCATAAGAGAAAAAAGAAGAGAGTCGCCCCGTCAAAAACACCGACATTGGCGATTTGAGAGAAACTAGACTATAAGCAAAGTGAAGGAGGAACCAAAGGAGGGAGCTTGGAGAGCACTGAAGCGTGCCATACCCAGTCAAATCCCCTTGGATATGTAAGGCGCCACCGGACCAAGTCTCCCCGTGTCTTAGGGCGGAAAAATCTAAATCCGTAAGATACGGATATATCGCATAGACCCTCGCGCGCAAAAGCGTACTGGCGGATCAGAGGAAGGTGATCTGAAGGATTCCAGATAGATCTAAGAAATGAGAGTTGAGAAGAGTTTCAAAAGATCTTAGACAGAATAACAAGTGAGAGCTTATAGGGCGATAGTTAGAACGATCAGAGTGGTTTCCTTTTTTCGGAATCGGCTGGCGGTTTGCGTGCTTCCAACACTGAGGCGAAAGTGTTAGTATGGAATGAGGAATGATAGTTGAACGAGGGGCGGGGCAGCACGTAAGCACACATTCCCTACAAATTCGGGGAGGAACGCCTTCCTAACGTTCATAATTTCAGGGAGTCCACTGCCGCGCTCAAATGTAATCAAGGCAATGGTATAGACACCTGAAGAGGAGAAGAAGAAGAAGGAGGAGGAGGGAGGGAGGAGGAGGAGGAGGAGGAGGAGGGGAGGGAGGAGGAGGAGGAGGAGGAGGGGAGCTAGAATCGTCCAGGGTTGAGTTAGAGGAAAATAGGAGACAAAGAGATTGGCCTTTTAGTTGGAGAATTAGCACAGAACATCAGATCGAATAAGAGGAGGAAAGGCAGATTTTAAAAAAAGTTGTTAGATGTTTTTGGCCAAGATCCATAAAAAAAAAAAAGATTTTCAATAGGAGAACCAAGGAGGTTAACGACTTTCCTTTGATGAAAGCCGCTTTGCTCGCGAAGATATCCCTGCACATTCTAGCTGAATGAAAATTGCCAAGAGTGATAGGAGAATCGAGAATTTTTCCACTCCGATACGCCACTGTCTCTAGCCTGAAGGGCCAGAGAACAAGCACGATTTGAGACCATGGCTTATGAGGAGAGAAAGATTAGTCGAAGAAGAATGAACTGCTCCATCCCATCACGATTACACACTACCCTCTTTCGGAGAAACCAAGCGTCACAGAGTCCCCCAAAACCAGTCATTCAATTAGTTTGCGCTAGCAAGCCGTCAAGTGGCCAGAACAAACGCTAGGGCAGGATGGAGCTGTTGGAGAGAAAGTATTAAAATTAAGAGATATACAGTAAGGTTGTAGTCAGATTT